>WHPZ01576099.1:0-29722 GCA_016617965.1 Macrosiphum rosae | reverse complement strand
TAAAAAGGTTGCCGACCACTGTTCTAAGCGAAGCAAATTGTCTATAGTGGTCACTGTGTTTATTTAATTTTGTTATGTTAAATGCATTAAGGTACATTTGAAATCTAAAATATTTGTATAACCCCTTACCAAAAAAAGATTAAAAATACAGCACTTCTTTGCGACTTTGCCCCTTTGACCTTACACTAGGTACTAATGTAAAACGATGTTTAAAACATTCTCTCTACAATTATTAATGAAAATAATATTAAATATTTCTATAGGAAGGTAATTTTTTTTGTGTCAGTCATCACCTTTCAGGACAGTAAAAGTGCTTAGATTTTCTTCAAAAGTATTTTTTCTGATAGGAAAGTGAATCTAGTTGGTACTTTGAGGGGTCAAAAGTAAAAAATTCCCAGTAGTTTTCAAAAGCGGCGTGAAAAACAAAAGAAAAATTAAGGTTAACGGGAATTTGTACGAAAAATCTGCGGTGCGACTCTTAAACAAATGACCTTATATACATGAAATTTTGACTGAATGTTTATATTAGCATTTTCTATGCACCGTAACATTTTCCAAATATTTTGACTTATTTTGAGCTCTTTGCGGACATTTTTAGTTACCATTTTTTTTCTATAAATATCGATAAATTGTTATTTGTTGGTTAAAAAAGCTTAAAAATGTAATGCAAAGCTCCTGATATATTGTTACAATAGCAGTTGAAAAATATTAAAAATACATTGGCACAAATTTTTTTATAAGCATTTAAAGATCGAATTTTGACAAAATTTATCACATTTAAAATTTAAAAATAATTTTATGGTTAAAAATGTATAAAATGTTAAAACTTTTATAACTGAGGATTGAAAATTTAAAACATGGTTCCATATAAATAGTTCATACATAAATTAATTTATTCACAATAATATCATAAAATATACTTAGTAATATAAATATATCATAGGCTGACTGACTGTCTTTGCTCAGAATCGTTTTTCTTATAAAATGATATTATAATATCATTGAATTCAAATACAAATTACAATGGTTCAGGGCTGGATTTAGAATAAGTGCCGCCCTGCGCCCTTTTAAATAAAAAATGTTGTAATTATTTCTAATAAATTAATTTCATTTTAAAGAAATTAGGTCAAGAGTCATTATAAACAAAACAAATAATTATAAATTCTAATCGATTTATAATTTATATACTCTGGACCACTAAAACGTTTACGACCGTCACTCATGTTGAAAAAATGATAGGTAAATGCTGTGAATTTAAAACGTGAATTATTAATTATTAAATATATTATGTTGTCGTAATATGCACTGCCCGACAATGACGAACAATAAACTGAAATTAAGTGTGGTCGGTGTGCGATGTGGATATACAATATCTCTAGCAAATTTCTATATAATATATTATATTATTATCGTAATTACTTTGAGGAACAACTTGTATTATGTACCTAGGTAGGAATCTATCTAAGGTATCTTATCATTATAGCTCACATTACGAGAAAATTGATTTCGTGTTATTAACATTTTCAGTGTCATGCGCCAGTATATTTTACACACAGATATCTATACCTACTATAATATTAATTTACGCAGTTACATGAATATATAAAATATTTATATGATTTTTTTTATTTCTTACAAAATTTGCCACCCTAGGCCCTGAATGTCGGTCAAAGTTCAAATGGGGAATTTAGCATCCATAATGTTTCTTTTATTAGTTACATATACAGGTTTAGTAAAAAATAGCATCTTAAGTACCTACCAAGGTAAAAATGTAGGTACCTATTATAAATGAAAATTATTATACAGTTTGCATAATATATGTAAATATAGTACAGTTTTGTGCATGTTCTTATACCAACCCAGGGGCGTAATTAGGGGGGTGATTAGGGGGGTAGATCCCCCCAAATCAAATTCCTAATTACGCCACTGCACCAACCCCTATATAAGTAAAATAAAAACCCCAAGCCCCATACTGCATTTAAAGATAATTAAATAATGAACAATAATGCATTAATATGATGATACACTGGAAAGAATCTATCAAATAGATGTCCGTATAATAATATGGAAGTACCTAACTATAGGCTATAGGTAGTTATAGACTTTATGTACACAATTATTGAAATGGATATTGGTTTATAAACACCTATGTACGATTTACAGCCACTGTCTTATACCGTCAGTGTAGAGTGTGAGGTGTGGGAGGAAATGCTAATAAATATGACTTTCAATATATATTAAAATAGTGTTTATAATATATTATAATAATGCGTGGACGAATGATTTTATTTTAAAACGATGTGACGTAGGTATTTTCGTATAGAGCACGACATCTAATTCACGTTGTCCTGCAACGACCGGCGATCGCGGTCAGGCTGCGATTCGACGGTGCCGGTCGAGGGTGACAGTGACAGCAGGACCGTTGGCGCGGTGACCGCGGCCGTAGCCACTAGGTCTGTCTGCACTCGGTCCTCCACCGCAAGCAGGTTCTCTTCAACGACAGCCTGTGCAGCGGGCGCTGCAGCCGCCTGGTCTTCGGCGGTCCCTGCATACGACTCACCGCCGTTCTCTTGTATCCATATGGTCAGGTTGTCGCGGATTAGCCGCAGGATGAGCGTCGAGTCGTCGTACATGGAATCATCGATGGCGTCTATCTCGGCCACGGCCTCGTCGAACGCGTGCTTGGCCACGTCGTGGCCCTGCCGGCGCTGTTGGCACACCTGATACAGAAACACGGAGTAGTTGAGCATGAGCCCGAGCCGGATCGGATCGATGGGCCGGAGGTTTTTCCGGCCCAACCGGTCGGCTCGCTCGTAGGCGGCCTTGGACATGGCCACCACCGCGGCTCGGTCGCCCGGGTCTTCGATCACCTCGGCCGCGTACCGGTGGTAGTCGGCGCTCAGCTTCCAGTAGAAAACGCCGGTGGCTGGGTCCGAGGCCTCCGGCTGGTCGGACGTCAGCCAGCTGTCGACCACTGTCAGCACCTCGGTGCACAGCGCGCGCAACTCTTCGTCGATGCGCGCGCGGTAATGGCGCGCCACCGCGGCCTCCCACGACGTGATGCCGTCCTTCTGCTCGACCGTCACCAGCGTCCGCCTGGACGAGCGTTTAGTGTCCAGCACGTGCTTGTACGCCGCCGCCAACATGTTGTCCTCGTCCTTGGTCATGGGTGCCCCACACTCAGCCACCTGCCTCATGTACCGGGCCATGTCCTCGAATCGGTTCGCCTCCTGCGCTAGCTTTGCCTTCCACAGGAACTTTTCCTTCGTTTCCATTACTGGCATCTGTTCCACGTCCATTTGTCCGGTGCGTTTGCGCGTGTAAGGATCGACGTTATGTTGTGTGTGTGTGCTCTATCGGTTGTTGGAAATTGGAAATAGGAAATTGTATATTATTATCTGCTGTCGGTTGTATGTTTAAAATTTGTGCGTGTGCTAGTATCTCACTGATAGACGTACTCGTACGTAAAAGGAGTGTATTGATTTGTAAAAAAAAGAAATTCAATTTAAAAAAAACAATCGTGAGTTTAACGAAATGATTGTTTATTACTCAGCAACGAAAAAAAAAAATTTGTACGTCTATATTATATTAAAGGCACTAGGCAAGTAATCGATCATACATATTAATATTATATTATAATAATTAATACAAGTGTTCATGAAAGTGATAACATTATTCGCTGTTAAATATTTTATTAGTTAGGGTTACATAATATGTAATATATAAGCGGTGATTTATTATATTTCATAAAAAATACAAATCAATAAAGAAAATCTATACCTAATAGGTAATATACTTATACTTATAGTAATTTAATACTGTACACTTTTCAGTAACTGATAATGAAGTGATTTAATGAGGGGGATCAGACTTCGTCTTATAAATGTATCTACAACATAAGTGCAAAACAGAACTAATAATTATATTTTATTGTAAGCACTTATAGGGCCCGTATTACAATAGTTAGCCTGAAGGGACGTAATGCTAACGCAGTTCCCCCTCCGGTTCTCGATACCACAATAAAAAAAAACAATAATAACAATAGTTAAACTAAGGTTAAACCGCGGAATTCGGCTGGTAAAACAGTGGGTTAAGCGTAACCGGGGTTTAAACTATGATCGTAAAACGGGCCCTTAGCCTACTTTAAATGCTTTAATGTTTGAATTTAACTATTATTAAACTTAAAAGTTAAAACATTACCTATGCATCTGTGATGGTTTTGTTGATTTTTTAAGTGAGATATAAATTTTTTATGTCACTATTTCAAAATTTTCATAATTCGTAAACAATTATCGTATTACATACCTAGATAATGTTCTTATTTTTAAGTTTGTTATTAAATCAATTCTCTCTAATTCTAATATTAAAGCTATAAATACAAAATTGGTTCTTCTGTACCCACACAAATTTCGTTTGTGGGACAAAGACATCACAAGCTGGTGTATGTCCTCTTAACTAAAATATATCATGTATGTGTAATAAAAAAAATTTGAATCATATTATTGGGTGGGGACACCCCACTGTTAATACGATAATATAATAATTTAGTTGATAAATGTGGCTATGTGGGTATTTACATATTAGGCATACTTCTACATTTAAAATTCATTGAATTAACATTTTATATTCAATTTAGTATATAAGCAAGGGCGCCCATTAGGGGGTGCAAGGAGGTGAAATGTCACCCTCCTAGACAAATGTTAAATTTTGTAATTGTAAATAATAAATTATTTTTACTGACATTATAATACATGACATATTACATAGATACATCGCTTATCTATATTCTATGTTATGTATTTATTTTCTGTTATTTAATAAAATCAATTTGGTTGGTTCTTAGTTATTTTTTTATGATATTGTCACCCCCCTAGGTTCTGAATGATGGGTGCCTTTGTATATTAGTATAAACTCTATTTAAAGAAAAATATTCTTTAAAGAGGTGATCACCTCTTTTAATCTACCCACCCTCCTCCCAATGAACCAACTGAATTCTGTTCTTTGCACAGATGATGTATTTTAATTGAAAGGATGTTACACTTTTCCTTGTGTTATCACTTATCACTATCTTATAATTAATATAGTACTACATAGACATTTTTTGTATTAATCAGAACCAATTTTTTGATGAAAGCTTTAATATTATAGAGAATTGACCAAATATCAAGGTAAAAATATTATCTAATGCAACTCATAGGATTTTATTGATACTTCATCTTATTAAAGATCATACTCACTTTAAAATTTAAATACCAATAAATGCCAATGAGATTTTCTACATAATATTGTTGATCAATATTTCACTATAATTTAAAAACTAGAAATATAAAATATAATATATAATAATTATGATTTAAATCTAGAGTTAACATAAAGTTTATAGGTACCATTTTAACCCAAGTGCTATATACTCATATTTCTTTTCTCTACTTGGTTTTGAATATTTTAATGTTAATAATTAGTCTCGATGTATATATATCATATTTTTGAATTAAATCTAGTTTATAAAAATTTTGAAATATCAGAAACTTTCAAGGTTAAAATATTGACAGTTTGTTGTTTAAACTTGTTAATAAATTAAGGATATAAAAACAATATTGGCAGAAAAAAAAAGTGATACATATTAAACGTATCATACATACATAATATACATATAAAAGGAAATTAAAAATATTATAATGACTAAGAGTAAGAGTAAGAAAAACGTTTATTCTAATTTACTCTTAAATTTATAAATTATCAGTTAGGTATCACTATTTGTATTAATAAATATTAAATATATTATGTATATAATATATGTTGTTGTATGATATCTATTTCAATATAAAATGTAATAGTATTAATAATATAAGGCCATAAAAATTAATTAATATTATAATAAACACGCACTTAAAATAGAGTCAGAGAGGTCTGTACATAAATTATTCAATATAATTATAAGCAATTCTAAAATGGGTATAGTAAAATAAATGTTAAGTGTAGGTTTATTCAATAATTAACTAATTATTTCTCAATAGTATTCAGTCATTTATAAAATAAATGAGTTAATGTTAAAAAAAAAAATTATAAAAAAATTGGTAATTATATAATTTAATCAGTAGGTATGTATATAAATGTATAATTATATGATTAAGAAGAATAAGAATACAAATGTGGTTCTCATACAATTGTCTATTTATAATTAAAAAATTAATCTTCATAACTATGGAAGTCAGAAAGACATAAAAAATGCTTCAAGTTAAACCTAATTGATATCAATGACGTAATTAAAATTTTAAAGTTATATATTATTACAATCAGTGCCAGCCTTAGGTATTGGGGGGCCCTGGACAATATATGGAAAAAAATTATTTACAAATAATAAAATAATATGTATGTGTTGAAAATTATAAGGTAATAAATTTGTGGGGAAACTTATTATTTTATTAATTTATATTTATTTTAATAATTAGGTACAACTTATAAAAACATCAATAAAAAATAAAAAAATAAACAAAATGTTTGAATGATATAATAAATTATTTAATATCTAAGTACGTGGCGGTGTCCGGGTGAGACGCCCTCTTAATAATTATAGTATACTATTACAATCCTCGAGTATCGTCAAAATATTACTCCTTCGTCATATCGATAATGATTTTACTTTGTACTATGTCTAAATTTAGATATCATTTTCCAAATAACTGATGATAAGAATAATATTAATATTAATATATTATACATGTGTAGTATAGAACAATAAATGTATAGATTTATTCATATTTGTTAATATAAAATGTCAATGTGTTTCGCGGTATTAAGATGATAATTACATTTGTACTCCCCTAGCGCCAGCACTAATTACAATAAAGGTGTTTTCTTTCATACGAGAGTAAGCCATTATTTTGGTTTGATCACTAAGGTAAATTTGGTCCAATTCGTAAGTTATGATAAACCAAACAATTGACAAACACCAACATTTATATTTCTATAATTTTTTTTTAATTTTATAAATTCCATATTGATCAAAACTGGTCATTGGAAATGTTGAATTACGAGACAAAGTAATTGAATAGTTAGTTATTGTGCACTACTATTTTTAAAATAACCTAGCTTTTAAGTTTACTAACTATAATTTAACTTTTAAATTAATATTTATTTTTTAATTTTATCATCCTTTAATCTTAAAAGAATCATTTCATTTCATTCAAGTTCTAGAAATGCGTAAATAAAAAAAATTTGATAATATTAACTGTAAAACATTTTAATTACAGTTTTGCATAATAAATATAGCTAAAATACTCAAAATATTAGATTTGGGTATAGATTTAAACATTTTTCTATGTACCACATTTTTTTTTATTTAATATAGTTGCATGAATAGAGAAGTGAGATACTTGAGTAATATGAATAATATCCAATAATGTCCATAGTATTTTAATATATAATACATGGTTAACAAATAACATTTTTTTCCATATTTATATATCAAATTATATTGTAAAGTGAATATGTTTCAACAATTGATAACTATTATTATATATTTGTTGTAAAAACAAAAATACTAAAGTTATTTTGGATATTATAATTTGAATTATTTTATTATGCTTTTATAAGATATAGATATAAAGGGATAACACCCAACTTTTATACTCGTTTTAATTTAAATTTCAAAGTCTGTGACTAATGCGTTCCAATCAATGTTATTCTGAAACACTTCTTGATCCAACCAAATCTTGTAATGCTGTTTAAATTCACCTGATAACTTGACAGGTTTTCCCAAAGCGCTATTGATTGAAAAATCACTTGGTGTAAGTTCGTCATCCTTCAATCAAATAAATATTTTATAAAACATAATATTTTATTTCACCTATAAAATAACTTTAATCATATTGTATATATATATTATTACATAAATAATATCCATAATATTGAATATTGATAGTATTAATACTTATTCACGTAACTGTTTGTGTAGAAAAATAGTTATAATAAGTTTAGGAATTAGAATTGTCAGGAAATATTGATTTTATTACTAACATAAATAAATGGACTATTTTGAGGCTTGAGATTAAAATCAAAAACTGATGAAATTAACGCATTGATGCCACATATTATCTACATAAATGGTTTTGATTAGCCAACATAAATGGAAATATATTATAATAATTTAGTAATTTTTAAAAATGTATTGTACTTACATATTGTTGAGAGTATCGCCGTGCATGGAATTTATCAACTGCCGATCTCAAAAACCGTTCTTCAATTTGAAAATCAGTTGGACGTGCTTCGAGATCTAAATAAAATACAACAACTTGGTGATTATTATTTATATTAGATGAGCTTCTGCAGGTATATATTTAGAAAGTTAATTTTTTTGATAACTGTTTTTTTAGGTATCTACTAATGTAATTATGTATTATTGCTATAGATATTTATATGAAACAATAAAGTAACATGTTCAAAAATAAATACTTAAACACTCATTTACAACTATCTATATAAAAATATTAGGAAATCACTAATAAAAAAGTTGGTTTCGTTCTGCTGTACATTAGGTGTTGTATGGGTCACTGTAATGGATGTGTTAAATTTGAATTCAATGATATAAAACCATTGTATATGAAAAAAGATTCTGAGTGAACAGATATTACTAAGTTTAGTAATATTATTGTGATTAAAGTTATTTATTTTACCTATTCGTTTAGTAGATTGAATTCATCTTTGATAAAAAAAATTGCATTTAAAAATGGATTTGTAGGTATACAATATAATAATATAATTTAAAAGTATCAAGAAAAACCAACGTTTTTAAAACAAAATCAAATTGTTAGTTAAAAATTAAAAATAGACATGTATAATATTCTAAAATTTTATGATCTATTACATTTTTTTTTTGAACAATTATAAAGATTATAAAATTATCTAAAAACTACTATACAAATATTAGCTTCTATAGTAATATAATTATTTTAGTTTTTACCATTTCCATATGCCCAATCGTCATTTAGTCTGTGTCGAACTTTTTGATATATTGTACTCATAGTTTTCATATTAGATTTTCTCCATGCCCGGCCAAGGTATTTTGCTTGCATTTTCAACAGTTTTAAAATGTAAAGTTGCATCATAGCATGTCTTACTTTTAATGATTTTTTCAATATTGGTGCAGATTTAAATATAACTAGCATCTAAGACATATAAAAATTCAATCAAGATTTTTATGAGAATAATGTTTTACTTTACCTACCATGATTCGTGAGTGTTTCCATTTCGTTATTTTATTCAAGACTCTTAATAAATTAATACAAGAATAAACATTTCTCCATGAACATAACGGAAACTCTCCTATTTCAATGTTGTCTAAAGAAAGGTCAGGTCCATCACCAATAACACATGTTGGAAAATCTAGTATTGGAATCCTACAGCCATATTAAACCAAATTATTATTAATGAATCAGCAACAAAATTTATATTTATTACTCACGTATTTTTAGATGATACATAAGATACGAGATTTTGATTCAGAAACTTGATTACAAGTGGTATGCAATTTGCAAATACTAGATGTTGAGAGATAAACTCGAATTGATAAATATGATTTGCTTTAAAATGTTTCAGCAGTAAGAGCAATATACCACTTATAGCTTTTACTACAATTTCTTTCTGTCTATTGATATCAGTTTCTAGCTTAACTGACTCAGAAAATGACATTCTGTGAAGAAAAATATTATGCTGTTTATAAATATGAACTTATGAAATTAATTTTATATTTATTGTGATTTGGTTACATACGGCACATCAACTGGTAATATATCAGCAATTATATTGATTGAATCACTTTTAGCTTTTGAAGTAGGTGATGCAGCCAATAAGATTTTCAATAATGCAATCATATGCTGAGGTAAATTTGGCAACATCGCCTAAAATTTAAAAAAATTGAGTTTAGATTATAAATTATAGTTGAATGCACCATTATTTTGTTTGTTTATGATTAAATCATTATTAACTCATAAAAACATCGCTAACCTGATATAAAACTTCCGCAGGTGTTTGTTCAACATCATCATTACCCATAATTATGGGATTTCTTTGAATTGTTTCTTCTTTTTTTATTTGGTAATCAGCTAATGATGTATACATATACTGAAAATATAATATTTTGTAGATGTTGAACATAAAAAATAATTTAGTAATATACTTGTTTAAGAATAGCTACACTCTCGTGTATGGGATCAGGTAAGCCAATTAGTGTCTCGATATCATTGTCCAATTTAAAACCAAGGAATTTAATTCTCGTCTGGTCCAAAAAAAATTGTAAGTCTTTATGACGAACTTTAGGTACCCATGGTAGGCCTTTTATCACCAATGGTGTTGGTGGTGTTTGTGGCCTATAATCATTTATTTCTTGAATATTTTTCATACTAGAAATATCATCCATTCCTAGTTGCTGATCTTCATAGTCTTGTAAATCTTCATCATTCTGATAGGATAAATCCATAACTACAAGAGATTCGTCTAATGAACTCTGTTTTATTAGGCCCTAAAAAAAGATATCAAAATTAAAATTATTGCTGAAAAATATCATACAAAATGCTCTTTTAAAATTAGTATTTAATACTCTTAACATAATACTATATCTAAACATTATGTGATGCTGATAAATACTGAATATGAATACCAACTGGTTTAGGTAAATATTATTATCTTTGTAAAGATGATAAATTGGTAGTATTCAACAAACTATACAACTTATGTTTATTTTTAACAAAATAAAAGTTGTATTATTTAATTATTTATATGTATACAAATAAATACTAGATAAATTTTATTATATATATATATATAAAGTCCTAAAGATAAATAACCATTTTAAATTATGAGTGAGAAACTGTAAATTTAGCAAAGAAGTGTTTTATTTTGAAGTGACTTATTTACAGAAGTTTGTCAGGCTACATTAGAAACTCTTGATTATTTTTGAATAAACCAAAACTGTCTGAAACTTAAAACTCTAAAACTAGTGTTTCTGTGTAAATTTAATAATATTATACATTCCATCAATGTAAAAAACAACCACCACAATTATGGTTGACTGCATAAAACATTACGAAATAAATTTTTTTATTTCAAAATATATAGGTAATAGTATTAAATAACATCAACTAACAATTAACTAACATCAATATGGTAAAATTTTTTCAATTTGGGAGACAAATTTAAAGGACGTTTTTAGTCATATATAAATATATAAGACTAAATAAGACTATATCTATAATATAAAAATGAATCGCTGAATGTGTTGCTAACCGCAAATCTTGAGAACAGCTGGTCCGATTTGGCTCAAAAGATGCTTGTAATTGGCAGGAGAAGATTTTTACAAAAGACAATTTTAGGAAAATCCACCGGAAAAGTAGTGGCACAACAGTGTATTATATATTGGTTGCTATTAGTTAATCAGGCGTTTGTTATTTTGTATTAATATATATACAAATAAATGTTTGTGTGTAGATTAGACCTCTAGGAAGATGCCAGGCTAATTTAAAAATGATTAAATTTGGTTTTCTTTTATTCATCGGACTTTAGTACGGTTAGGTTAGAATTTTGTATTAATAAACTATGATATTATTATTACTTATAAAGGTATTATTATAACGTTTATGTAGAAGTTAAAATTATGGTGATAATTAACAATAACAAACATACCAGCCATAATCATAAAAGTACATTGCTTTATATTATATTCATATATATTATCTTTATATATATAATTCTACTGTTCGTGTGTTGTGATTGAACTCCTCCTAAACGGTTGGACCGATTTAAATGAATTTTTTTGTATGCGTTTGGGTGACGCTCTGGATTATTTAGATTCACAAATCATCCCCCTAGGTAGGTCATTAAAAATGCCAGAAAGACGCCAGAGTGCTAATTTTTGTAAAATTTGGTGCTTTTAACTCAGTACCAAGGATTGTATGAACAGCATAAGCTTCATTCAAATATTTTCTACCTACCAACATAATATATTTAAAAAAAATAAGAAAATCAAATATAAAAATATTATATAGTTACAATTGTTCTGTAACTTCAAAAGTGGTTCTTTATCGACAGTACACTAAAAAAATTCCTGGGAAACTAGGGAACAATTGGTAACCGAACGTATTCCATTAAGTCTGGAAAATGTTTATTACAATTTTTTCTATCAAACTTGATCCATTTCATTATTGGAACATTATTTAGTTTCAATCAAGCCTCTTCGGAGAAGTTCAATAACAAACACTGTGACATGACATTTTTATATATTAGATATATATACTGTATTTATCTACTTGATATGCTGTCGCACATTGTCCGCGATTCAACAAAGTCGAATTGCCTACCAGGGTGGCATTTACTGCTGCGAGTAACATCCAAAAGGATTTGAACAATCACAGTTTTTTAAAGGGTTGTCATTTTTTAAATGCAACAAAGTGTACGGGGTGAGCTAGTATATATATACACAATATACTAGATGTATCATCCAACTTCGTCTGGGAAAAAATGAACGCACCTAAAAGGGGTACTACGTATATCGGCATAACTCGATAATAGAAAAAGTTATAAAGACAATACATTTTAGCTAATTGTTATAGTAATGTAAATATTGAAACTAAATTTTTTCGATAACTCAATTTTATAATTTAGCTTGTTGAGGTATAAAAAGAAAGTGATCGGTATTTTCCACATAAATCTTATGTATTTAATATTAAAACTATGTAGGTATGTAACAAAATTTATATTAATTTGTAGTGTATAATTACAGCCAGTTTTTATTTACGACAGAGTATGTAAACGATTTATGCATGTACATTTCTCACAAACAACAGACATTAAAGGTATATTTCAAACAAAAATAGATTACAGTTCAATTACTGAAATTACAAATAAAATTACAGCTTTTGAAAAAATAGAAATTTCTTAAATAACAATAAAATTGGAAATAAAAGATCACTCAGGAAAGTATTTGGATCAACTCTGTGAAAAAAAAATTGGTACATAGAACATGCCTGTTATTTTATATATAAAAGGAAGGATGTAGATATTTATTTAAAATTGCAAAAACCATTAGTTATTAAATGTAATTATATAACTATAATAATATATTTATTGTACTCGTATATTAATTTAAATAGTAAATTAAATTCAGAAAAATTTTGAAAATGTAATTACTTTGTCTATATATAATGCAATATGAATGTTTTTATAAGTGTTATTTATTTAAATAAAATAGAACCAATAAAAACCAATAAACAAAAATAATTTCATATTTTTTGAATATTGGTTTCATTATTATTAGAAGAACTATAAATACATCATTTTTAAAACACAATAATATTCATCACTTTAAATTTATTATGATAGCTGATGTAACTTACTATGAACAAAAATGTATTATTAAATATTTTTTTAGAACAAATCAAATACATAATATAGGAGGTATAATTAATTTATAAAGTAGTTGTATTGGTTGTAGTTTATTCAATTGTTATAATTTTTAGAATAAATTAAGATATATATTGTAAATATTATGATCATACCCTATAATATAGTTAAGACAAGGCTCATAACTGGAAGACGTTCTAATTTATTATGTTTTATTAAATACAGTGACACCTTGATAAGTAAAAATTCAAAGGTAATTAAATTTTTCATTTTTCAACTTGTTGAGGTTTTTGACTTACTCATGTTAGGTTAGGTTAGGTAGCTAATCTAGATTAGGCAAAGCCGCAAGTAAATAATTAACAGTATTTATTTTAACTTATTAAGGGTTTCAACTTATCAAGGTTCCATTGTACCTAACAATATTTTTAAATATTAAAGTTATATTTCAGATTTCAAGTATAAAGTAAAATTTCATTACATGTTCTTGTGGTTTGGGGTCAAGAACTTTTATAAGTTTAATATTTTTAATTAATTTGTTATTTCAAAATATTTTAATTGAATTAATTCTAATACATATAGTTATTAATTCTAATAACTATTAGATTGAACACGTACTGTGGTGCAAGACATATTTACACAAATGGTTTGTTTGTGTGAGAATCATATATTAATTCTAACTATTACTGTATCACACATAAGAAATCCGAAATATATTATATTATAATATTTTTTGAGTTAAAATAACTCATCTTTATCATACTTTTACCCACTCTATTTAATAACCCAAATGTATTCATATTTTAATGTTTATAGTATTATATTGTTATTAAACTGAATTGAATGCACTTTTTATACGTCAAATAAGCATGATTAATAGTATTTAAATTGAGAGTTGAAAAATTATAATTATTCATATTAATTAAAATGTACACATAACTCATAATTATTAACAAATTAGGTACAACAGTTGTGTAATTAATGACTGTGCACATAATAAATACAATATACATTATGACATTAACAAAACGGCACAAAAACAAGACCATAACTCTTTAGTGATTTTCCAATGATTATGATTTTATGACAAATAGTCAGCATTATTTAAACTTACCTCTTCGCAAATGCTAAGAGAAGTAGAATCACCAGTTAATCGGTATGATAATGCATTTAAATTATACGCCATCTATGAAATAATCAATTATTTTTTTTTCAAATTTAGGTACCAACCAAGAAACGGGTCAAACTCTTTAGAATAAAATGAGATATATTTAAACTAACAATTTTGTATTTATAGGATTGTATATCATATATCAATCATATTATTGTAGTTAGTATAATTTATAAATTACTAAATGAAAATAATAAATTTGAACAATGGTATTAAAAAATAAAAAAACTGTTGATATGTATTGTAGCCAAATCTATCTTTTTCTGAATTTTAGGAAATGGAAAACGAATTTTTCACACTGTGAAATACATCAAATATCTGGTTAAATTATCACTCCAGTTTGACATTGTGAAATTTTTAATGTAATTTGTTGTCAAAATAAAATTTGTATCTAGTGGCATGTTGCATATTTTCAGAATCAATAATTGAAATGTGTGAATGTGGTTTAGATTGAGATATATCCAGCAACACTTGAATATCACATTATATTAAAATAAATAAAATCTACACATTTCAGATTCTCAGATTATTGTGTAAATATTATTGAATATAATAATTAATAATCAATAACTATATGCATGAAACTATCCAAGTTGTAAAATTGTAACGAGAGGTTAGGGATTCCTAAGTTGTTAATTTAAAATTGTTTATAAAATCAAACAATGTGCTTGTTTTGAAGATAGCATTAAATATTACAGCTGTTGTCATAACTAATTTTTCTGTTTAAGAAAAAGAAATTGGTTCATCCACTTAAAATTGTTTTTTAATAATATGATAAATTATAATTTTTTCCAAATTTAATAGTTTGTGGAATATACTTTTTTTGTTTACCTCACATTCAATCTCTTAAAATTACAAAATTCTTTATAAATAAAAAGAATATCCCGAAAATTTAATAGGTTAATTTTCAACAAAAAGAGGTATCTTTTATATAATTAATCACAATATATTTTAATGTACAATAAATTAACTATGACCTATAAAACCATCATCTTAATATCAAACACACTAGTATCATGCTTCAAGATGAGAATATCAAAAGGAATGCTAAACACCCAAAATATGTAATTAGTTCAAATGTTTTAATTTTTAAAATTGATAGGTAATTGACTTTTTACTAAAAAAAAATCATATTCAAAATGTAAAGTAATATGAGACCAAATTTTTTAATATATAAAACAGTGGTTTTCAAATCCAGAATTTATTAAGGGTATACACTTTAAATTTCACTGCTATGTTCAAATATATTTAATTGAACAGAGATTTTGGTCTTCAGCAAGTTTGAGTTTAGATATCAATAATATTAGAAAATTATGAACTGTACTAAGGTTTACTACTAATATAGGATAACTTATCTTGATTAGTTTATTTTTACCAATTGTCAATATTTCTATTTTCGTATATCACAAATAATTAAATCGGTCAAATACAAAAAAAAAACATAACAGCACCCAGTTTGAAAACCACTATAATAACGTATAACAAAGTATGCACTTAAATAACTAAAATTATTTTGAATATAAGAAAGTCAAAAATAAATAAAAATAAAGATATCAGTGTTTGACACAAATATGATAACTATTATGAATTTACTTATGTAATTTGGTAGGTAATACAATGACAGGAAAAATAATCAATTTGTTTATAATTTACTAAATGAAAATTATGAACTTTTTAAAAAAAAGATCTAAACATATATTTAAAACAATATTTCTTATTAACATCTTATCAAAAAATAGTTAAGTTGATAATATTTAATACATAATATTTTACTTACTCTCTTCTGACGTGTGCCACGTTTTTGTGCATTCATCATATCTGTGGAACTTGGCGGTGGTGAAGATGACCGCATCGATTTAATTATTTCAATTGGATCTTCTTGAAGTTCTGGTAATTCTACATTTTTTCGGTATTCATCTAACAAACATTTGTTCTTTATAAATAAGAACATTTTAAATATGAGAAATACATACTTTTTAAATTAGCCAGTTTGTCCATTCCACCGAGTAAAACTAAAATTAACTTCCACAACAACAATAAAACTTTTTTCATTGGATAATATGATGCCAATCCACTGCAAAATCTAGTAATCATTCCTAATAGTTTTACTATTAAATGGTCTTCTGTATAAGGTAAGCCTAAAATTTAAACATAGAATTTTAAATAGAGTTCTAAGTAGTTTTTTTAATAACTTTAAAACGAAATATAATTTAGTTACCTATATCTAATAACAGATTTTCTCTGAATTCTTTGAATTCAACATCTGTTTCAAATTCTGACACTCTAAGTACTTCAATAAATGTGTACAACACATTCAAAATGATTCTTAAATTTGTAGAATCTGTACAATTAATTTGAGTTTTTCGATGAAATTGTACTGATCTAAAACAATAAATAAATAAATAAATTATAGTTCTAGATTTACAATATAAGGTTGTCAATAATATGTATGTCTTACTCTATTTCCATATTCAGCAGATTTACAAATATATTATAAACGCCAAATTTATATAAAAAAAGTATATTTTCTTTGGCATTAGTCTGTTGATCTTTGTCTGATTGACATTCCGCCCAACATCCCTAGAAATAATATATTTAACTTAATAATGAATTTAATTATCATACAATAAAGTATCTCATGAAAAAAGTCTACTAACTTGCAACAAATATAATACACATCTGGCTGCATTCATCCGTTTTGCTTTGTCCGATACTTCTAATGAATCAAGCAGTCTAGATGCGACTATATTTTTATTTTCTATACTTAAATTATGCCATGATGGTTTAAAGTCCAATGCTTTCATTACTCTTTCAAATTCCTATGTTAAATATTTTCAATTTTAATGAATAATATTATATTACAGACCTAACTTATAGTAAATATACATGAAGAGGGCATTATGTCTTTATGATCCTTTCTAAATTACTGTAATATGTTCTACCAATATATGTAAAAATAACCAATTTTTACAAATGACAATATTTTAGAGGGCAATACTGAGTTTTTTTTTAAAAAATTTAAATTTTGAAAAGTTCAAGGTATTTTAAAAATGTTTAAGTTTTTGCTATTTCTAAACGATAAAATTAACTTTATATTGGGTATAATGGAAAAAACGACTTGCCCTCAGAAATGTATAACAAGATAAAAATTAACTACTAAAATGATAATAAAGCATCGACAGATTTATTTGTCATAAAAAGTTTAAATAAAAAAAAATGTATAAGCTTTAATATACTACAGTGAAACTTCTCCTTACAAACACTTTTAAAATTCATTTATTTATCTATTTTTTTTATTAATGAATTAGGACATTTTTACTGGACATTCATAAGTCATAATGGACTTTGGGTAATTTTTATGATGATTATAGAATAATTCTTCAAATTATATTTCTAATTAGGTAATTACCAAGATTTTAAGCAAACCATAGTAATTTATGATTTTCATTGAATCATATTTTATACATAGTCTACATTAATTTTAATACATACATTTTAGTTTTAAGCTATCAATTTTAAGAATAAACTATAAACATAAAATATAGGAATAATAATTATTATCATTAGGTATTAATAATTAAATAAATTCACTGCAAACTGAACCCTCTCTGAACAGCACATACAATTTTAGTGACAGATAGTGTCCACTATTCAGAGGTTTGACTGTAGTATTATAGTATTATTATTTTTTAGGTTATTTGTGTACAATATGCTATGGTAAATTGTTCAAAAACTAAAGTGTATGATAATGTACATTTATTTCTATGTGGAATTCATTGATTTATGGATGATGCGATCATAACTTGTTGTTAGGTCATATAAATCATATAAGTATGTAAAACAATATAACCTATGTATTTTTTTCTATGATTGACTTGAAATTTACGAATTAATTTTGTTGACATATTTTATTCACTTATTTACATTGAATTTTTTAAACAACAAAATATGAGTAATTTTTGAAAACTTTGAATTATAACCTCAAGGTTAATCGACATTGCTGTTTTTCACTATTGGATATCTTTACTTTAAACTGATACTAAAAACTAAATTGTAATAAATATAACCTAATAATTAAAAATATATTCACAATGTTCCATTTAATAGCATTATTAAACATATTTTATGTTATACTTAAATTTGAATACACTTATATTAGTAGGTATATTGATAATTTATGTACAAAGATATTAAGCTAATATAAAGTGGGAGAGCACTATCTTATAGGACATAGGTAATAGTATTTCATTAAGTAACAACCAACAATTTTAATTAAAAAGGACTGTTAATCACATTTATTTCACAATGGCATTCAAAACTTTCTGATAATATTTTAATTTTTACAATACTATTTTGATTATAGGTATTGATGTTTTTAAGGATATTAACATAAATAAAATGATCTAATATAATATATAGCTATACGCCTTAAGAGGACGTGATACCCAGATGTGTTGCCTTCGTCTTACAAGTGAGTAACATACCAAATTTTACGTTCAGCAAAACATAAGTAGCTCCGTTAATTTAAAAATTGACCTCTTATAAAATCTAAAGGTAAGATTATCTAGGCAACCTCATGGGCTTTTAAATATATTTTAATTTTAATGCGAGTTATTAGTATTTTAAAATTATAAATTGTTTAAATATGTTAAAATACACATAACTCGCTGTAAAACTAAAATATATTAAAAAGCCCATGAGATGGTCTAGATAATAATCTTACCTTTAAATTTTATAAAAGGTCACTTTGTTTTAATTTTTAAATTAACGGACCTACACGTGTTCTGCTGAAAGTAAAATTTACTATGTTACGCACTTGTAAGACGGAGACAACACATGCGGGTAACTCGTCCTCTTAAGTATAATAAATAGTTTTAACTGTAAGGCTTTTTCGTACATATTATTTAATTTTTTAATTACCTGAATATTGGTCTGATAATCTTCTAACTCGGAGTAACTATACAGTTCTGCCATTTCACAGAGGTGAGTATCTGTATCCCCATAGTTATATTCAAGATCAGGGCAGTCAGATTCTTCCTGAATAAGAGTATTAACTAATATATTAAGTAGCTGACAAATAACCAAATGCCAAAATATAATTTTCTTACTTCTGAATCTTGTTTCTGCTTTCTGCCCATGGAGTCTTTTAGTTTTGGAGTATTTCGTTTACCATTGCCAAAAACATCCATTATAAGACAATATTGAATATAATATAGGTATCACAAAATTATTAAAGAATGTCAATGGTATTGCATGTAATATAGTATTCCACAAAAGCGAGAACCATTTTTTTTTAAATCTGTTAACATTAAACAAAAAATTATACTAAATATACTAAATACAATAATGATTCAATGAAATGTAAACAAAATACAAGCTACCTAATACGACGACAAAAATTACGTGTAGTTTTAAAGCTGTTACTATCCAAAATGAATAAAGATACACTAAAATTACAATATCTTTTGTAAGCAAATAAAATACTTCTAAATTATAATGTACTCGACCATAAAATTAAAATTATAACAAGTATTGTAAATAATAAAATTGTTAATGAGAAGATTGTTATCAATATTCATTATTTTTGTTATCATCTTGGACGTAATATCATAGATCTATCTTTAAATAATATTACGATTAATATTAAGTATATTTTATTTTATTCTTTTATCACTGAAGTAGTATCAATTCACGGGTTTCTATTGTTATAATGTAGACCATAATAAAATATAGTGTTTAGGTATATAAGAATTTAGAATGAAATGTTAGTCCCCTGAAATTTTAATGGGTTTCCGCTTATGCTAATGACCATAAAACAACTATAATACAACTCAGTCTACAGTTGAGCAGCAGAGTTACTGCTATTCAAAATGTGCTGTTCGAACACACCTCAGGGCTGGTCCTCCTGGACCTTGCTAATTACCTTACTACTTAGTACATAATATTATTATAATATTCTGTATTTCTGTACTGTAAATTGTACCAATTGCGCAACCACCAAAGATAGGTATAACGATACATCACATCGTTTACATACTACAGCAGGTAACACCCTTAAAAGCTAATATCCTTATTATTTTCTTATTAGTATTTACTATTTACGTATATCTTAATTATTGCAAACTATTAAAACCAGTAAATAATAACAATGCCAATGATTGGACACGATTAGTTCCTAATTAGGTACAATATTATAATTTACAACATAGGCACGATTTGTGCATTAATTTAAAATGCCTACTAACAAATAAACAAATTTTTAAGTTGTGATCCAATTAATAGTTTTCCAGTTTTGCTTTTATTCTGATATAAGTACATAACATATATTATTAACAAATTACTTATTAAAGCAAACACCAGAACAATAGGTTAATATAGTGTAATATTGTATTATTGATCTATTTTGAACTCTGGCACCTACTTCAAATTAATATCATAATAATTATACCATATTAATATAAGTGGCATTAATATTTTAGAATGGCATCAGATTATCAGAATTCAAATGAGATCCTCTGGAAGAAGCCTCTCAATGGCGCAATACAATTAATAAGTAAAGATCATGAATTGTCTTCATCATATGAATATTAGGTAATCACGGTTAATTTGTAACCACTAATGAGGCAATTGTAAAAGGCGTCGCCAGGGTACCAAGTAAGCAACAATATACCAGTGACCAACACCAGTATTGCATTTTGATGATGACAAGTTTGAGGACCAACGGAGCCGGTTTGGTAACTCTGAATTCTGATGTTAGTTGGTGACTTTACGGATCGGCAAGACCTAAACTTATCAACTTGTGTAGCACTGTAGCCATGACAAAATAGACAAAAATCTATTTTGTCATGACTGTAGCGTTAGGAAATGGGGAGTGGCTGTAGCCTAGGGAAATGACAATGTGTCGTATGTTCCATTTCGGAAGCCGACGCTTCACTATCGACGACCGTTGGTACGCCGACGATCAGCTAACGCTATCTATCGGAAACGATGACCGCCATTCGGAACCGTCTATTTTTTTATAGTACAACTCTAGTGCAGGGGTCGGTATAATGTGGTGTATGGCATAATATGGCCACCATAGTAATTTTACTTGGCCCGCGAATAAAATGTATAATTTGTATAAAAATCACAAACTAAGTTAGTATATGGACTGGCAACTCCGAAATGCTAACGTTGTTTTATGGTAGATACCTTGTTAAATTAATAAACCTAACAGTTATGAACTTAAATAAATTGACTTCGATGATAATTCATTTTGTGGCCGTGAAAAAACTTTAATTTATTTTTTGGCCCTTGACATCAAAAAGGTTTCCGACCTCTCTATTGCGACGAGTCGGTCGATCAGTCGGAGTCAGTCGGTCGGTCGCACTGTAGTACTCGGCATATTGTGGAGTTATTATTATTAGGTAGAACGGGCTTGCACAATCTAGTTGGTATACCTACTTTTGGGGGTCAAAAGTAAAAAATCCCAATATTTTTCAAAAGCGTCAACAAAACAAAGAAAAAATTAAGGAAAAACTGAGATTTTATACTCAAAACCAGTTTATGAAAATAATTGATTTGGTTTTTTACTATATAACTACTCTAAAAAAAATAACCGAATTATATAGATGCAATTTTTGGATATTCACACGTAAATTAACAAATTCTCATACAATGATTTTCTTATTTTATCGTTATTCAAAAAATAATAAACGTATTGGTACTTGACATTTTCATCAAATGTTTATTTTATAATTTTCTATAGGTTCACATCACTATTTATAAACATTTTAAATTTTAAATTGTATAAATGTCAATAATATGTTATTCATTGAATAGCTTTAGAAAGTAATACAAGGGTCCTCATAAGTAGTTATAATAGCAGTTGAGATGTATTAAAAATCCATAGATATTTTTTTATAAATATTTAAAGTTTGGATTTTGACAGTATTTATCAAAATCTCTAAAATTTTCAAATTATTTTGTTGTTAAAAAATCATAGAATTTTCAATTTTTATAGATAAGGATTGACAACTTAAAACAATGTTTCTCATAAATAGTTCATACTGTAACCAAAGTACCAAACAATCTAAAAAATATATAACCATTGTTATTTTTTACTGACATTTTAAGTTCAAATTTGAACGAAATAACATGTTAAAATTAATGGAATAACGATGTTAAATTTTGTTGTAATTTAAAAATGTATGAAATTTTTAGAACATATTTTTATACACACAATGACATATTCAAGTGTAATTTTTTTTGTCCAAAATGAATTTGTCCTACTGTTGTACACTTGTACTACTGCCTAATGGTAAAATAAATTACTTTAATCACAATAATATATCATCAAATAATATACTCAGTATTACTAGTTCCTACCTACTGTGCAAAAGAGCGATAGGTACCCACTTACCCGATTTTTTTATTATAATAATATTAAAGTATACTTGCGTCGTGTTATTCACAAAAAAATATTGTCTAGTTTATACTTGGATTCGTTTTGTATTAGAATAACTCACTACTCAGTGAACGTTTTATTATTCTATATTATGATTCGTTAAAATCACCTTATACTATCCCAAAATACTTACTATTTTCGATTTTCCTATATGTTTTCGCCGTTTTACAAACAGTAAATTTGCAGCGTTCAGTATAATCAACTATATTTAACACAGTTATCACTTACCTTCAAGGCCAGATACTTGGCTAGTCTTATAGGCACGTCTTTTTAAATAGCCCGTTGCCCCGTTGTATAGCAATATATAATAATATATATACAACTTATAAACATTATACTAATAGTACTAGTAATAACGTAATTTTGGAAAAAAATATTAGATGTTTTTAATATTTAATATCTTGTCTGCATAAACAAAATATACAATAATACAACTAATTATGATTACGTATAAATATAAATAATCTTAGTATTAATTAGTCTTTTATTAGCTTATACAAACACAAGTTTCATTAAAAATAAATACATAATTGATAATGCAAACAAATCTAGTTTTATAATTATTTAAATTTTAAAACATGATTTTTCTACTTATAAGTTATAACAATATATTTACAAAATTGATAAGTGATTTGAGTTTTATAATTTTATGATACAAATATTATCGTTAAAACATTTTAAATTTAAAATATTATGACGAGTATTTTGTAAAACAAAGTTATTTGTACAGGAATTTAAAAAAAGAAAAATATGTTTGTGTTGGAAGTTTAATATTTTACTCAACATATTCGGAAATTCATTAAAATCGCTAAACTTTAAAAATTAATATTAAATTAATAATATTGCATTACTGTATAGTTAAACACTCAAATCTCTAAGTACCTATTCGATGTTTCATATACATTTTCTAACAAGAATTATAAAAAAGAGTTTTGTGTAATTCCACAAATATATTTTTGGGCTTCTGAAGTTTAAATTTCGATGCTTTTAATTTATGCGTGAAATAACGATTTCTCATCTTTTTAACTACAAAAACCTTTTTAAATTTTTAATTTGATAAATGCCAAAAACCGAACTTTAAATGCATATAAAAAAATATTGTGTCTCTGTATTTTTAATATTTTTCAACTTCTTTTGTAACAATATATCTTGAGCCTTGTATTACATTTTCACGCTTTTTGACCGAACAAATAACATTTTAATGACATTTATAGAAAAAAAAACTAAAAACATTTGAATCTGAAAATGTCCGTAAACAGTTCAAAACAAATCAAAATATTTTGAAAATTTTATCGTGTGTCGAAAGTGCTAATATAAACAACTAGTGAAAATGTCATGTATCCACAGTCATTATTGTTTGAGAGTTATGCCAAAAACCAAAATCGATTTTCTCAAAAACTAATACTGCGTAAAATTCTCGTTTTTCCTTAATTTTTATGTTGTTCCGCTATGGCTCTGCTGTAAGTATTATTTTTCTAGTAAGAGAATCATTATAGATGTGTTAAATTTGAATTCAATGATATAAACTCATCGTACCTATAGAAAAACGACTCTAAGCAATCAGCAAAGACAGTCGAGCAGTCTGTCAATCTATAATATTGAATATAGGTATATTTTATAATATTATTGTAATTAAAAGTAATTTATTTTACTATTAAATTATATAAATTGTTGTCAAAAAAAATTGCATTTGAAAATGTCCATGTGTGTATAAAATATAATAATATACATATTATTACATACAACCTACTCTAAACATTTCAAGTACACACGAATAATATTTTTAAATTACAACAATAAACAACTAAAATCGTTATTCTTGGTTTTATATGTAATTTTGTTCAAATTTGAATTTAAAATAACTATAAAAAAAACGGCTTGTATACTTTTTTAGATTTTTTGGTTACAGAATTAACTACTTATTTGGAACTTTTTTTCAAATTTTTCATCCTTATTCCTTAGCTATATAAATTTTATCTTCAAAATAATTTGTAAATTTTAAATTTGATCAATTTTAACTTTAAATGCTTATAAAAAAATCTTACCCATGTATTTTTAACATTTTGAAACAGATGTTATAATTTATAACAATGTGTGAGGAGTCTTGTTTAAATTTTCAAACTTATTGACCCAACGGGCAACGAATAATTTTTATATTGACATTTATAGAAAAAAAAAATAAAAACATCTAAAATGTAAAATGTCCATTTTGAAAATGTTTTCAAATATATAAAACGATAAAATTAACATTTGATGTAAATTTCAAGTACCTACAGTTATTGGTTTTTGAATTACTACAAAATGAGATAATCGTCCCGTGTGAAATCGAGTGTTGTAAAAACTTAAGCAAGCACAAAAACAATTTAACGTCTCGATTATTATACAGACATACAGTGGCAACAAGTAGAAAATCTCCATCGTCAGTCCAAAAGTTTATTATTTTTAAATAATAAAATATAAATTTCGCCGATAATCAAAACCATTACGCAATAGGTAACGACTGTAACTGGTGCTTCGAAAAAGCGAATAAAAAAGGTCTCGGCTGGTACTTATGCAGTGAGTTAGGCGGTCTGCGCGGAAAAGTGACGTCACGTATGAGCCGAGGACCAGGCCGTCGACCCCTTAGATCATATTATACAAGTATGCATATTATTATACTAGTATAATATTATGATCTGAGGTCGAGCAGTACCACGGCAGCCGGCGGGCCAAGGCGCCCGAATGATGCGACGATGCGACCTTCCCATCGCTCCGACTACATTATGTATTTTCGTGTCGGATGATAGCGTGTGCGGCGCGGCGTTCCGTCGAGATAGTGACGTCACGGCGGCGTATCACTCTCGGCGACGGGGCGACTACGACGACGATACGTGCCCAGTGCCCACGGCCAGTGTACCGTTACTCGCTCGCAAGTCACAGCTCATTACTCACAAGTCACACTAACCCCGTTGCCAACGATAACGTGAACGTTGCTCCTGTCCGTGTACGTTTTATTCGCCGTTCGCGTAAACGGCACGATCGCACGCCGTTAATCGTTATACGCTCGGCCTTTACGCCGTCCTCGTGAAATATCGCGTATTCTTGCACTGCCCACATTGCCATCGAATGCCTTCGCTGCTTTTGAGAACGACTGAAACATGAGCCCACCACGAAGAGAGTTCCACATCCGTGCTTGTCGCGTCCGTCCGTCTTGGTGCCCGTGAATCGAGCAATGTTAGAGTTAGGTGAGTGTCTGTGAGCTTGTGTTGTTGGTACGACCCTGTACGTACCAACAACAGAATAGGTGAAAGAAATCTAGATATCATAATATGTTCTGTGTACTGACCTTAAGCAACGGTGTGTAGTAAGCAGCTAAGACCACAGGCTCTCGATTGACAACTACCAAGCCCCAGAGGCTTAGCACTGCGGTACCTACTGTACCTGCTCTCGGCTACGGCCGTACGCCCGGTGCGGTCCATTTGGAATGTGGTTGTAACACACAAATGCACAATGTTCATTATTTATTACCTATACATATCTATCTATGAAACTCTTTTTTCGATATACTCCAAAGACTGTTCTTAACATTTTTATGTGATGTGTTTAGATATTGGCAAAATGGGCGATCACGTACAAAAATATGTCAACGACAATGACATGAACCTTAAGAATTCGTTTTGGAAAAAAAACATTAGAAATCTTCCTGGAAGGTAATGTGTTTTATTCAACTTAGGTACCTATGTATAATATGATGGTATAAATCTACTTTACCGGACACCCTTTTTTTTTCAATTTTTTTTTTTAAATACGTGGTTTTTTATGCTGAATTCAAAACTGTTTAAAAAAATTCCCGCAAACTTATCGTTCAAAAGTTATGGCAATTCAAAGTTGTCGATTTCTCAATATTTTTGAATGGATTACCGACGAGCGAGTGCCCACGCCGGCAATACTTTTACTTAGAAATAATATTGAGGAAAACCGAGGTTCACCTGAGGTGGTTTTACACAAAAAATCGGAGGATATTTTCGATTTGCGGAGCGACGGCGCCGAGGAGCGTAGCAACGAGTGCCGATACACGCGTAATCACTGCAACTTTGAATTGCCATAACTTTTGAACGGTAAGTTTGCGGGAATTTTTTCAAACAGTTGAATTGAGCATAAAAAAACACGTAATTAAAAAAAAAAAATTGAAAAAAAAGGGTGTCCGGTAAAGTAGATTGGTTCCTAATATGATATTATCAAAAAAAAAAATTGTTTGCAATAAAACATTTATAAATAGGCATAATTTGAATTACAGAGCAAGTCCTAAGAAAGAAAGCAAATCTGTATCTTCTTCAGCTTCGACTTCGTTTGATGATTTCCAAGAAAGTGTCAGTGATGCATGGGAAATTGAAGCTGAGGATGAAATACTACGAATGTCAGGTAAAGAATCTATGATTTAAAACTGAAATATTGTACTGTCTTCAAGACTGTCTTAGACTCATAAAAATCTAAATAGTATATACTTTTGCCTATACATAATAAATTAATTAATTTTGACAATAATGCAAATGGAAAACATTTTAATACATAGGTATTAAAGTACAATGCATGGAAAGTTTCTTCAAAAATGGAATTGACTTCAGTTGTTGTTCCTGCCTTAAAGATAGTAACAAACAGTACCTAATTTTCTTTTTCTCCTATTATTGTTCTTAAATTATTAACTATAAAATATGATACCTAAATGATTATAATAAAATTCAAACATAACTTTGTATTTCGACAGTAGTTAGTTTGTTTTGTGTATTTTATGTGAGGTTATGTTAGTATGGGGTCACAAACAAGTTCTTAATATTTTTTTTATGCTCACCCTGCAAAAAAATCTATATACTTAAATTTTTTGATTTATTAAGGAATATTATAATTATTAATACATTTCAAGTAAAATGTTTAACATAAAAACATAAAATAAATATTATAATATAAAAATAAAATTATAAAACTATGACTTAATTTTAACTTAAATCTTTCTTATATACTTTATTTTTGGTACCAACATAATTACGAAAATCTTTCCAATTTATTTGTCTGTGTTTCATAAATCTATTTAATATTTTGAACACTAGTTGTTTATTGTTAGATTTTATAATTTTTATAGTACATACAAAAATGTAATTTGGTAATAGACATTTGGTTATTGACTATAACAAATAATATATTTTTTATTTGAACCTGAATAGTGATTATTTATTAGGTACTCTGTTAATTGTGGTCCACATAAATAAGTTTTGAACATTAAATAGTATATAACATGGTTTTTACTCTATTCATATTTTTATGTAATTTTCATGTTTAATTATTAATAAATACATTTTTTTCTTAACCGACTAGTTGATGTTTACCTACTCTTCTATTGATTTTCAAAATTATAATTCATAGCTGATTTATTATATTATGTACACTGTGCATGAAAAACAATTGTTTTTTTTTCTGATCCCGTATAATGTATTTTTCTATAATGATGTACTTAATTAAATATAGTGTTTGAACAATGACATAACTGAACAAAAAAAGTATGTGTGGTACTGTAGAAAAATATTAGGTTTTGAAAATTTATCTATCTTCATTAGTTTTAACTCAGGTCAACTAGGTAGTGTTATAATTTAAAATATAACAGCACTGAGGAGTTGAAAAAATTAGTTTAGATTAAAAATTGTTATATATTTAGATAGTTTTAAAAACTATACCTAAAATAAAATGTTTATTATTAATAATATGATATTTATTATAAAAGTCAATAATATATTGTGTATAAACTCAAGGAAAGGTTATGCCCGCTTGCATTTTATCCGAGATTTTATCTATCCTAACATGGAAAATGGACAATTTTAAAATGCTCATGACTAGCTTCAAAATTGAAATACAACCTATGAAGTCTCCTAAATAATATTCTCACCTTTAAATTTCATAACTAGCCAATTTACTCTAATATTAAAAAATAACAGAGGAAAATAAATTCTTCTGTTAATTTGCCATATTATGCGTTAGTAAGACGGATGTCAGAGACAACACATGCTGGTATAATATCTTCTTAATTTAATAATAATTTTCTATACCGAATTATTTGTAAAGTATAACTTCCAATCAAATGATATTTTACATTTATGAATTTATGATTAATAACTATACTATTAAAAGTAGTTGTGGTCTTGTGGACAAGCCCATACTTGTTGTTGTTATTGGGCTGTTGCTGAAACATAAAAAAAAATGTTCCCACTATGCTACAATTACATTTTTTACTAGGATCAATCTTTTAAAATATTTAGTAATAATAATACACTCATTTTATTTTATGTTAGTAAACAATATAGTTATTAATAAGTAATTCACACATTTTCTTACATTTTTTTTTTAGTTCTCAAATTGCCTTACAAACTATTTGTTTAATAATGGCTACCATATATTGAGTACCTATAGACTAAACCTATTCATATAAAGTAGTAAAATATAAGAGTATTTGTGCATGGTCATTAGAATTGTATGTTTTAGTAAGTTAATGTCTGTTAATTTATGTTATATATATTGTACTTTTAAAATTGATATTATTTATTTCCATGATGAATTATATGATAATACCTATGTGATAACCTTTTGACAATGATGGACACACAAATATAATAATATGTATACATTTTTATGTTTTAAAAAATAACTTAAAACTTACTCAAAATATAATAAACATATTATTTATAGTA
>WHPZ01576096.1:0-12389 GCA_016617965.1 Macrosiphum rosae | reverse complement strand
GTCAATTTCAAGGTCCCTTCCCGCACTATTCGACACCATGTCCCATTCTTAGTTTCTACGCACACTACAAATTATGGCAAAAATAATCCTATTGATCGCATGATGCAGCAGGTCAATGAGAGTATCATTTATCATAATATATTTTAATATTGAAATACTGTTAATAAGAAATATTGTTCTACTTTACTATTACTAATTTATATTACCTATTATTATTATTATTACCATTATTGAATTATTATCATGTTTAAACTTATATGTTATCTAAATTTGTATTGTCCTGTGTTTAATTCTTGTAAAGGGCTTTGCCCGTAAATATATATATATATATATATATATATATAGCCTATGTCGACGAAGCTACAAAACGATCAATAAATTAATTAATAAATAAATAAAAAATAAATATAATATTATTTATGAATCCAAGACATAATAAATTCGAGTGATCTCATTAAAAATAATAGTGAATGAAAAAAAGACACGATTCACTCCTATTGGAGGAATTTCGACATTATTATATAGAATAGCTATTTAATATTTACATATCTATTATTATATAATGTATAACAATGACGTACTCATGCACTAATATACTTGTAAGAGGGTTACAACACAACAGCCTTTTTAGTATTTTTTTTTTTTTTGCTATTAATCGAAGTATATTAATTGTATAGATGCAAGGCTTTTAATTAAAGGATCTATTTGATTTTGTATACCTATTTAATTTCGAATCGTTTATAATACGCTTAAGCTATAAAATCATGGACTGGAGTCTGGAGAGATGGTAAGGAGTTATATTTGATACATACAAAATTGCTTTAGCTATAGCTAGATGAGTTTTGGATCGAAACGTTAAATGCGGTTGGTGTTTGAATGTGTTTAGATTGTTTTAATATAAGCGTCTCCCAATTGCTCACTAAACAAATAAAGCATAGATCGGATTGTTTTTTTTAGATAACAAGCCACTACACAAACAGTACCTAGCCTACCCGCCATCAGTAATCGGTTGTTTTTTAGAGATAAAATTACATTTCTGGTATACTGCAGGTGTCAACAACACAATGTAATAAGAGCCAAAAACGTGTAGTATACTACATCTATAATAGTATTCAAAACAAATTTAAATCATTAGAAAATCTTTCGATATCACAAAAAGTGTTTCAACATTAATAATTGTTGTTATAATACGGGGAATGTCGGTCGACCTGAAATACTTACATGAACTTACCAAAAAACCTGAAAATGTCTAAAATATTAATAATAAATAGGTAATATTAATATCACGTATCTTATCAAAATGACAAAACATGAGTAGGTACCTACTATAATATTATGTACATAACCACATAGGTGACATTTTATGCCGACAACTTGTTAGTTGTTATGTATAAAATATTCAATAGAACTTTTTAAAGCATTGTCTTATCATTTCTTAGCTTACATTTAACCATAATACATTTTAAATTAAAATAGAAAATACATACGTACAGGGTTATTCTATTCACAATAAACAATTATTGCCTCAAATAAATGAACAATTTTTTTAATATATTTTCTAAGTTGGTACTTACATAAGACATTTTAAGTCATTACAATACTAATTTTATTATAACAATTATTAAGTTTTTACTTTTTTGAGTGACACTAATTTTTTATATTACCTATATTCAGAAGCAGAATATTATTTTTACAAGAATTATAATTTCGAATTTTGAACGATTATTAATTAGTTATAACTTGTAACTTATAAGCTTATAAGTATTTATTTAAAGTTTAGATGATTGGTATAGTAAACAACGATTTTGTGGGGATACCTATTGACGTCCACACCACTTTACTAAACTTTTAATACCTACGTCATATAACTAATTAACTAGGTACCTACTCGGTGAAAATTCTTAGAAAAATATTATGTTATAGAATATGAATTCAAAAATATATGTTGTCAATAAAAATGTAAAAAACTTAAAAAATAGAAAAATTAATAAAATTTATTCTTAAAAATTTTGATTTGTTATAGCCAATTACTGGCATTTAAATAAACTTACAATGTACATTATAAATTCCACTATTTTGAAGTAAAGCTAAAATTAAATAAAATTCACAGTAAGATAGGTACCAATTATTTTTAACAATATTAATTTACGACAAATATGTATTACTATTATTTACTACCTACTATTCAAACAATAAATATCACTTCAGTTATATTTTTTATATAGAAACGGGTTATCAATTTATGATATGTAATATTATTTAAATTATCGTTTTTAATAACTTGTAAGTATCGCCATCAAAAAGTCAAATTATACTTAATAAAAAAAATCAATTTCATTACGCAAAAAGAAATGGGGAAGTCACTCTATTGTATCGGGCGATACCTATATACCTCGTAAACGAGTAGATCACGTCTGATCACTGTTATGGATTTGTTAAAATATTCTAATTCAATGATAAATCATTTTTATATTATTTGAAATAGATGCCGTTCCAATGATATTTCATAATTAATTTATATTACTTTAAGTAATTGTTCCCTTAAGTATTGATAAAACAGTAGGTTGCAACTCATTTTTACTAAAAAAATTATAATATATAGGTTTATTATATTATTATTATACAACATTTATAATACCTATATTAGGTATATCATGTATTGGTGTAATTAATTTATATATGCCATACTAACGGATTGTATAACAGTGTGGTTAGGTCCGTGGTCCGTGGTATTAATAACTTAAAATGTATAATTAAAAATGTAATTGTGTGTTCTTAGTAATAATGATATGCTTAGTAACGAAAAATGTCAAGTCCCAACGATAATATTTGTTGAATTACCTACAACAAATTAATTAAACTTGTTACTAGATTCTGAGAGGAGCAATGAATTTATTGATTTTTGATGATATTTTTTTTTTTGTATCTTAAAAGAGTAAAAGACATATCTTTAGTAGAGAAAATGCTTTGACCATCAATTTCGACAGAAGTTTCTGGTAGAAAACTGGATTTAGTTGGTACTTTTGAGAGGTCAAAATCGAAAATTCTCAGTATCTACTTTATAAAATAATCGGGAAAAACAAAAAATAAATACGAACATTTGTTAAAATTCTAATATTTGTATTAAAATAATTATTTAATAACATCGATTGTCAAAAATATGGACTTCTTCGGATCGTTTTTCATCGTAAACAATGATATAGAATTCAAAATCAACACATTCAATACAGTGCAGTCTACCACATCAATAACGAGGTACACTTGACTCCTACAACTGTACTGCATAGTGGTTACCTATTACTTCCTCTCTTTTTTTGATTAAATATAATTTAACTTGAAGTGTCTATCAAATGAAATTGTACAATTATGTATTTTCGATAATTTTAGATTGCTGTAAAAACAAATTATGAGGAACTTTGAATTACTCAAGTCTTAGCTATTCTAATTTAAAATAGAATACATTTTTAACTAGGTATATAATTATTTGAAATTTTTTGTAATTTATTGAGTTTTATCAAAATATGAACTCAATATTTTTATATTGATTTAAGAAAAACTTATGAATAATTTTTTATTACATTTTCAAGCTCTTCTACAGAGCATAAAACATTTTATCAACATTTTAGAAAATATTTTAAAACAAGTAAAATATTTCAAATACTATAGGTATTAGCTCAAAAAATGAGAGGCAAAATATTTTATTATAGGTACCATGTCTAAAAAATTATAATATAAATATTGAATGAAAATTTGAGACAACTAAGAATAATATTCATTTTTGAATTAAGTACAACAATAAAACAAAATCGATTTTGTCAAAAACTAGGTTTACGTTAATATTATAAACTATAATTTTCCGTATATTTTTTAAAGGTTTTCATGATTATTAAGAAAAGTACTTGTAATATTTTACTTTTGACCCTCCAAAGAAACTACATCCATTTTAGAGATCAAAGCATTTTGTCTTCTATAAAATACGTCTTCACACACACACACAAAAATCTAAAACCTGAAAAGAGTATATCAATTTATTGAAGTACCTATGTTATAAATTATGTAATATACTATACATATAGTGGGCACTAATATGCCAAGATAACCCTAGGAGGGACTGTCTACTAAATTCTAATAAAACAATAATTTTAAGAAGTATTTTGAGCTATGTCTTATTGGTTATTTCACAATTAGATAATTAAACTGCGTAATAATATAATATATGGTCTTCCTTTCCATATTTTTGTTTTTATATTTATTTGTAAACTATCTGTGATAATTGGAATAGTTAAAGAATATTTTAGTCCAACTCAATATGATTCTATACAAAATTAAACTTTATTATCTAGATACTACCCAAAATAATTTTGAAGTTATAAAATAAAATGTTTATTTAGAACAGGTGGAACCTTCCTCTGCCCCCACACACATTTATGGTAATATATGAAAATCAAAATAAATGTACCTACCCATCCATATTTCAATATTTGCCAATTACTACCAGTCTTATAATTGTTCGGACTATAATAGCTTCCTCTCAACATTTAAATTTAAATTGCAACAATTAGTCAGTTTAAATATGACTATCACAATTATATAATACGATTTATCTATAGTATGTTTGTCATTTTGGAAATACTGACAATAAAAGAAAACAGAATGATTTACGATAATTTATTTAACTATACCAACATATTCTATGCTAAATATTTTTAAATAAATGTAATGTATTCCAACACTTATTAATTATTTAAAAGTGGAAATTATCTGATTAATTGCATGCAATCAATCAACTATATTTTAGGTCTATTTGCATCTCGATTTTAATTAAATTAAGAGACTTTTTGACCGTTAATATTGCAAAATGTGAAATACAATGCAATTTCATCATTGGCATCTCTATAGTGGTCACCGACCTATAGGTACTTCCATAGTTATATGCCCCATTTAAACTATACATTGCAACTCAATAACGTCAATATTTATATTATGGACTACTTAATAATTAAAAGAAAAAAAAGCTTATCCTTCGATATACAAACGTTGATTTTGACACATTAAATTGTTTAGTTAGTAAAAACTATACAACATTGTAATTTGTCGTTTCCATATTTACAACGCGATTCCTGCCGAATCGGGATTTTTTATTGGTAGGTACATATTATTATAATATTAAACAAGTGAGATCTTTTAAGTTATAAGTTTTAATGATATTAAATGTTTATTGTTGAACGTAAAATTCGAGGTAAAATTGTTATGGAAGTTATAGAACCCCCTTCCTCTATAACATTGGATAAAATAATGAGTGTAAAATAAGTCATTCATTTAAAGTTAAATCAGAACGAATACAAACTTTTAGCAACTAAGTTTATGGGTAGATACTGTTGCTGTATTGATAATAAAGAAATATAGAATCACAGAATGTTTATAGTGCCTATATGTAATAGAAATAGAAAATTTTTTTACGAATCTTATAATTTTAATAAAACTAAAATATTATTTATATCCAAGTTAAAAGTTCATTAAATACAGAACTTTTAGAGTATTTGTATTATTTACCACAACTAACAAGTGTTTTTTCTTGAGAAAACAAACTATATAATACTTTAAAAACCAATATAATATATAAATTATTTATAGTTTTCTCGTTGATGGTCCCGATCACAATCTAAAAAACCCATGTTAACTTTCGTATGTAATTTAAATCGGAAAATACTTAAATTAAATTATATTATGAGCCAATGGATGAAATATAAAATATAAATCCTACTGCAGAGTGCAGGGCGGGCGTTAAGAGCACTTGCCTCTTCACAATAAGATATGGTTGTATAATTAATCATCGCAATCATAATAATCCCAAAAACTATTTTGAATATAGCACATTATTTAAACAAAAATACATGTTTGTCATTTTCTAAATTTTAAATGTGAAAAAAATAACATCTTTAGAAAATATATTTGTAGTTCATTAGTGAATAACATATCTATAGGTGAGTAGGTACTAGGTAGTATAAGTAAATTTGATTAAAATGAAATCATTATAATAATATATGTATTAGAATGTAAATAATAGATAAATAAGTACCTAGGAGAATAAACTAAATAATATGTCTAGCCAAATATTATTCAATAGTAATTTAATAGAAAACCACAAAGGAAGGAATTATAGAAGGAATATTAATCTTCTTAATATATAAATTGTATATTAAGCATTTAATTAAAATTATTGCTTTTAGGTTTAGGTATTATACTTGGTATATATTTCTATGTATTTCTATTATTGGATTTTTTTTAACGATTTGTTTAATGTTTGAAGCCAACATTAAATGTTTTATTACCAAAAAATAAGATTTGGGAATTAAAACACGTCATGGATATTAAAAGCTATGAATAAAGTGTTGAGTTTTATAACTATTAGTGTTTTACACTAATACAGTAATATAGTCATCGAGTAAAAAGGATACGACTCCATAAATAGTGATCATTTTGAACTATTTTTTTGAACCCAAAGTTGCTTAAAGTACCAATTGCCAGGAAATCCAAGTCGGATTTAACATGAGTTTATGATAGTTAATCAAATCAAAAATTTAAGATTAAAAAGATTTGTAAATCGTGTTTCCCATAAAAAAAATTTATAATTTATAAATTGATTCAACTCTGGGGCCACATTTACCTAGAGTATGGTATGAAAATGTGAGTAACATTTCTGTGATTGGATTATAGCCAATGTAGGTACATTTTAGAGCACTGTGTTGAATAGCAATGGTGTAGGTATATTATCTTAATTTTTCTTTATTTATATTTTGTTGGTATACACGGTATCAATGAATGCACACATTATATTTATTGTGCAATGTAGGATCTACTTTTTTGGTAAAGAGAAGCGTATAAAAATGCAATAATATATTAATAAATAATATGGTCAGAGTAAGTAGTAACACATTTTTTGAATTGAGTATTTTTATATTTTTTTGTTCTTTAATTAACATTATTAACGAACACTACCTACTTATACGTCGTATAACAATATACTTGGATGTGTATTTAATATTAAAAAAATATTGGAGAAAAACGGGTGGTACAAATATTGCTGTTTAAAATTGCAAAAATCATAAACACGACTCTAATAATAGTAATATATAATATATCTGACTAAAGACACTATTTTCAAAGTTTCGAGTAAATATAAAATAATATTCTTGCTGGTAACATAATTAAAATTTGACAAAAAAAAAAATTTTGAATTCTTAAACTAAAATTTCTAGTTAAAGTAACTAAAGACTAAACCTTCTTGGCACATATCATATTTTACATGTATTCGTAGACTGTACGTATATGAAGAGACTATACACCAAAAAGTTAAAACTAGGTTCACGGTGTAACAAACAGATACCAAAGTACAACATTTATATAGTAGGTACTCAAAAAAATTAATAATTGATTAGGTACCTAAGTAAATAACGCGACGACACTACGTGTTTAATTACCCAATAGCCGCGAGTATGACAGTATAATACTAAATTGCATACGGTCTACGACTTTATAATATAATAACTCAATAATAGTAAATACGATTTGTAAAATATAATATATTATAGTCTACGTAATCGTATCGGACACGATAAAATCAGTGTTTTGAAATATTAGGTATCTATATAATATTATCGTTGTACTTTTTGCAAACTAATAAACAATTTAAAAATGAAAAAAAAAAAATTACACTAATAATATTAAGTACCTACGTCATCCCTACATTTATAGATTAATTGTAGATACAAACTATGGACTTACCGAGGTTTTCATTATCCGCGTGTAGACGAATGTTATCCGCATAGAGGGCGACGGTTAGGCGTAAGTTTAGGCAGGTAGGTTAGGTATGTATCCCTGTGCCTGTTTATAAATATTATGTTTTGTAAATTTGACGGTGTTGCACAGGGAAGACGAAAACGGATAAATAAATCGCTTCGAACCAGGCGCGGGGAGGGATGGATGAAAAAAAAAAAACAAAACGGTTAAATTTATCACAAAGGGCGTCGGTTGAAACTTTGGCGCGCGCGAACTTGCGACGCGGCACGTTCACTCGACGAATTCACGGCGGCGGCGGTAAACACACACTCACACAAGTACCACTGACACATGCGGTCGCGAAACGCGTACTCAGAGAGAGAGAGAGACTCGCATACACGACGCACGCGATCGTCCGTCCGCCGGTCACCGGTGATCTGCGCGCGCGGTCACATAAGCGCGTCGTTCACACGTACGATATTGTATCGTAATAACGGTCGCGCGCCGGCCGGCGACGACGGCTTCCGCGGAACAGCGGACCGCCCGCGCGTCCGACGGTGGCGCACCCGCGGCGGCGGCGCAAAGCTCGCGTAACCGACGACGTAACACTCAGAGCAGGCTGTTCGCAAAGTTGGCGGGAAACCCTGGACCCCCTCCCACACTTGACTAGGTCCGCGGCCAGGGTCACCTCCACCTTCGCCGTTGTACCACCGAAAGAATCCAGTGCTTGTATTGGGGGAGGGGAGGGGGCGTAGGAGGACCAACTACCTCAATGAAAAAATATTATGTTCAGATATTTTAGCTCACCCCTATTTGTTTTTTGATTCTGGACGTACGTTACTTTATTTAGGATTTTTTTACAAAATTAAAAAAATGATACATTTAAAAAAAAAAAAATGTTTTTAAAACGTAAGTATTATTGATAATTGATTGAGTGATACATAATAATAATTATGTACTAATATTAGGTACAATATTTGGGTATAAACTATAAGGTAATAACTGATAATAGTTGCAGACGTTGTATACTGTTGCGAATAGATTGACATAGGCAGAGTTCAGTGAAGGCTTACGAGGGCTTAGCACCCCTAAGAGTCTGTCAAGCCCCCTTCTTTTTCAGCTGTGTGGGATCGACCCCCCTCCGCTCAAATTGATGTTAATAATGTTAACCCCTTAAAATTTGAATGGATTTCCGCCTATGTATAATGGATCAACATTCAACAGCCTTTTAAGCACGAACCTTAAAAGACAAGACAACTAAGAATATTTGTCTTAAAAGCCAATATTATAAGACAATTATAATTCAGGTATAAAATATGAAAGCTATTCTTATTTATGGAGCTTATCAAATTAAGATTAATAAAACTGTTCGTTTATAATGTGAAATAATGCTCCTATATTTAGTTAATTCAGTTGAAAGGCTGTACATCTCCAGCGGAATCAGCTTAGGGCCCGTATTACAATAGTTGAACTCCGGTTAATCCACTGAATTCGGCCTGTAAAACCGCGTAACCGAGGCTTAAACTATGATTGTAAAACGGACCCTTAGTCCAAACAAAATGTTCCTTGACAATTGACATCATTCGAATTCAGAATCGATTTTAGACACATTTTGGACAAAAAATATACACATTAGATATAATATAATATTATAATGTCATATATTTATTTTTTATTTTTATTTTGTAAATTTAAACGACAGTCGGCTTTTTATATGCTTCATGAAATATTAAATAATACATAATACCGGCATATAGAGTTAATAAATGTATTACGAATAATTAAATTTAAATATTCAAAACTATAGGTAAGTATACCTACCTACTTTGTTATTGATACATTTTTAAAAAATACCAATATTACCTCAAATGCCTGCAAAAGTACCTACCTAATTAACCTACCAACGCTCGCTATGGTTGAAACCTTTAAAGTATACTTAAGTGTAATTAGTTATGAAATAATTGGTTATTGGTTATATTAAATATATTAATTAGCTGGAAATGCAAATTTCTTTTGTGTCATCAGAGTTCCTCTACTATATTTATGTTCCAAGTCAAGCACTGCATGTATAAAACTGTGTGATTATGTTTTTTTTTTCCTGTGAAAACCTCTAAGGAGACCGAATACTGCAAAAAAACTACAGTTGGATCAATCCGATTTTCGCCTTTGATGTCGACCATTAAAATATTATAATATTATTTATATAACACTGTACAGACGTCGAGGTCATTGCCTCAAACGAGTGCCTTAACACTTATCGCGACATCGCAAAAACAGGTGGGCACAATAGTAACTAATAATAAAAATATTATAATATTATTATAAGTACGTCCGGGGGATCGTTCGATTTGGAAGTTTTTTCTCTCGAAATTCAATTATTTAAACGACGCTATTTATTGTGAGTGTTCAGACTTCAGAGAAGACAATATATAATTTTATCTATATCGTGGTAGTAGGTATAATGTATGCTGTATAATATATAGTGCTCCGCCAACCGTCATTATTGTACATAAAGCTGTTGTTGTTTTATTCGTTTTTTTATTTGTTCGTTCCCTTTTGACTTTGAACGCAATTGATGAAAATGTGGTTTTGAAAAACAAGATTATTTTATTATTATTATTATTATGTGGTTTGAGACTATTTAATTTAAACCTTTGTAGTTTGTATAATGTATATAAACGCGACGACGCGGTTCAGAGTTGTTTTAAGACGCGTTTATTGAACGGGTGTGGGCCAAGGTCGAATTTTTACAAATCCACATATTGAAACATATTTTACAAAATGGTATTTTTACTGTTGTATAGACAATAAATATAATTATCTTTAACTTTTTGACATGATTTCTTAACGATTTGAAACATGGATTTTTGAAATATTTTAGATGTTTACAAAACAAAATCACTGAACAACATATCAATATCATTATAGTAGTGTTCATAGATATGTTTCAACTTTCAATAACTGTACAAAACACAAATGCCCCTCCAAAGTCCTGAATATAAGTAAACTTGACATAGTAATAGAATAGAAAGAGATTTATTTATAATAGTATTTGATAATATATAAGGAACGACATGCTTAAATAAAATTCGATAATTTCCATAGATCTCGAAGCCAAAGATGTACCTATTCTAGATCGCTCCACCAATATTAACAATTTTAAAAAGGTGAGAGTAATGAAAACTCCATTATCAAACGATTTTACATTAATAAATCATTATGTCTGTAAAATATATATATATACATATTAACTTTCATAATATTAGTGCTATACGATTGGTGATAACTGTTAAGTAATATCTTATAAATTTAAAAACATTTTATTCTGTATATGTGTCGTATAATACTATGTTCAACTTATAGAAGTAAAATAAAATAAATTAATAATGAAAAACGATTTCATTTAGAAACTAGCAACAATATAAAATGAAAAAATGTTTAACTTTGACATCTATTATAGTCCATGAATTACCTATACTTACAATTATTTATATCTTCATCAAAGATACTGTCATACTGAAATATTTAAAATTAAAATTATAATTTCAGAATCGATTTATTTCAAATCCTAGTTTTAAATCAGATCGGATTTAAAAATGGCCACCTAATTTTAAATATTAGGTACAATGATCATCTAGAAAACACCTCCGTTATTACTATAGTAAAAGAATATAACTACAAATTAATATTCTTCAGGCCATCTGGGCCATAGCTGAGCACGTTTGCTCTGAACACGATTGCTTCAAATAGTATAATATTGTAATATTATTGCATAATTGTATAGACGACTGTCACCGTGGTCTTAGTCGTACTCGACCATCTACGTTCGTAGTTCGTACAAGTGTTTCGGACCAGCGATTTCCAAAGTTCAATGATTTATGCAGTGGTGAGATCTTCGGAATTTCCGGACTGTGTCTATTTATAGTAGTCCACCACGATACCCACTGTTTGGCCGTGGTTAATGTTTCCAGAACCAATCCGTGTGTGTCCGTCCTCTCTCACCATGACGTTATTTCGGTGTAGGGGCAATAACCATGGGTGGAATTTTTTTACATAGACATAAACGCTTATAAATAATTTATAAATAATTATTATTAGAAGCTGATATGTTAATATATTTGACCCTAATTATGCCCCATATTCAATTTTCAAGTCAAATATATTATAGAAATACAGTTTAAATAAACAACATTTAAATAAATACTCATATATTATGATTCGAACTTGTTTTCTAATAGGTATGCTTATACTTATTGAAGACTGAAGTTATATTTACATTTAATTAGTACATACCTTTTACGTTGTGTATATTATATTGATTAATATTGCGTGTTGAGATTTAGTAAACAACATACAGTAGAAATCATATTATAGTAAGTGGGGATTGCGTAGTTTGGCCTCATTAACCGACGGGTTGTACAAAACGGTACACAAAAATAACATAGGAAATTCAACTGGGACTTGAGATTTTGAGATTAAAACAAATGCAACTGTAACGGACCCTTAAGTAGAAAATAAATATTAAATTATTAAATCGTATACATTACGTCCTGTTGCTGTAGTCAAACATTAGAAATCCTAAAACTCTTTATGCCCATAATAGGTGTACT
>WHPZ01576082.1:0-13841 GCA_016617965.1 Macrosiphum rosae | reverse complement strand
GGGCTGCCAAGATTTTGACCCGGATATTATTATATTAAGTATATCAGCGCTGATGTCTGAGTGAAAATCTCAATAGTATTCCTATATTATATTATGGCCGCAGTTTTTGTGTTACGATCGGGCCAAATACAAAATTCATAAACATCGCCGAGATCCGTCCGATTCTTTGTGTCAATCCTCCCCTGGTGATTTACCAGTGTATATGTGCGTGTGAGAGAGTATTGGCGCCAGGGTGGTCGCTTTTTTCATTGTTATGCTAACAGTTTGACATGAGCTGACCTTTTTATGTAGCCGCAACTGAAGCTCCCTGGATTGGATTGTTCAACGAATAAAATATTTAAGGCCATAGTATGGACGACAGACCCGGCCGACTACGCATTGCATGCGACCCTAGGGAATTGAAAAATAAATATGGCCCACTATACATCTTTGGCGATTTATACTTTTCCTGATCAACAAGTCAGATGGTTTTCATATTCACAGTCACGCGTTTAGTATTCATTTTTATTTTAAACCATATTTAAATTCTAATGCCATGGACAGAATAATATTATGATATGATGCAATTCCGCGAGCGCGCACACACCACACTCAGTAAAATTCAATAAAAGTTATAATAATATGCGTAACATGCGGTGGTAGTAGTTTTGTATATAATATATTAATATTATATATAATTGGAAACTCTGTGGAGTGTGGTGACGTAGCGTAGGTAGAGAGAAGTACATTACATTTTTTTTAAATGACTCGCGTACATGTATCCATCTGTTCGCGGCGACCCGACACAAATAACGGAAACCGTTTAGGACATATTTTATTGGCTATGACAGGTCCGGCAACTGGAATAATTTAGTTCCGACATGTCCCCGGAGCTTATAATATACATAGGTATATGGTTGAACGAATTCCGCATAGGTACAAAATCAATAACTATTCATACGTGTTTTTATTACGATAAAAATAGTATTATAAATCCACTTTAAAGTTTGAAGTAAAAAAAATACCTATAACACCAACGTTTTTTTTTTTTTTCTAATACTGCTCCATAAATTCATTATCCTTTTGATCGGTTTTTTCGTAACATATTTAGTTGTACAAATGTAAAAAAAATGTATTTAAATAGTCAACCAATTTACAATATCCATTTTCTTATGTCATCCGTACGGCCGTTATAATATTATACATGTATTATCATAGTATATCCATAATTTTAGTTGTATGAGAGTTTGTTCTAAAATTATTCATTAAACGTACTTATATTCTTTAACATACAAATATAATATTTAGACGTTAATTACGGTTTACAGGATATCTTACAAGAAGCCGTTAAGGATGTGAAATTCAGACGTCAACAATTTTCACTTTTTAAATATAAATTGTCATATGATCAAGTATACAAGGAAAAAAATAAGAACATATAAGAACCAGTGAAATTATCTAATGTCTATAATTTTAATGTAATACTGAAGCTGAATGCGATTGAATTCGATTTTAGGTAAGGTAATATTTTAATTGTTTTATACTTAGTATAAGTGCCTAAAATAATAATAAAATTTTATATTTATTAATATTAATCGTTTGCCATTATTCTATTTGTTAAAAGAGGGCGCTCAATTAATAAACGCTAGCTCGTTATTTAAAAATAATATGCATATATTAATACGTATATTGTATATTTGCTTTGAAGAAGGTATTTAGAATTTGTAATTTTTATAATGATAATATTATGTAATTTGCGTCACCAAAGAAAAATAATGATCAAAATAACACAAGACGTCGGGTGAACTTGAAAAAAGTCTGTCGTACCTGCTGCTGCTGTTACTTCGGTTCCTATATATATATATATAATATGTATAATACTGTAGACCACTTTTCTAGGTAAATTGCGAATTTCGTTGAATATAATAATTATTAATTATTCCTTTAACGAACACATATATATATTTATAATAAAGTTATTATTATTATTATTCATAAAATATAATGAAAACGACAGAAAACTTTGAAGGGTGGTCGTGGTAAACGAAACACGGCTATTCGCGTGGTGGTATTGCGGAAAAGTTTCTCATCACGGACTCTCGGAACAATATCATCTAATAATAATAAAATACGCGTTTTAGTTAAATTTAGAAAACTCCTTCGTTAAACTCACGAACCAGGGCCCTACTCATACATATACATAATGTCATAATAATTATACAGTGTGACTGTCTTGCAGTATTTGTCATCCCACCTACTAAGTATAAATACTACCTATACGGTAAAACTTCATAACCATTTGAATACCTAATATAAATTAATAATTCAACTCTTCAAATATTTACATAAATTAGTAATATACATTTCCCACCTCAGGATTTGTAAGTAACAGGAAAATCTAAAAGCTAAACTATTAAAACAAAATACTTCAATATTTCTGTTGACATTTTTTCATGACTGGAAATTTGGGACATTCTTAATAATATAATCCAAGCCCTACGTAAAACTGAGCTGTTTCTTGGATCGTGGCTCGCGTATCATCACAGCTTCTGCGTATTGTTGCTCTTGACGTCTTTGACTTTTATTTTTTTAATTCATGGAACTCAAATATAATTATATACTTTACAAAGAGCTTGTCAATAATATGATACTTGGTATTTTAAAATCTTATTTTTTTTATACCTACGTTGGTATTTAAATAAAATATCAATTTAAGCTCTAAATGTCATGATTGGTTGTCGCAACTTATTGATCCGAAATACACACACACACATGTATTATATATATTATGTTATACAACCATATTATATAAACAAGTTATACTTAAATAACCGTGATATGTATGCGATACGGCGTTAGTTCGCAGATGGATCAAACTGTCGTCAACGGTTCGGTCGCAGCGGCCGTCGACAACGGCACGACCGGCGGCCCTTCGGGATCCGGCACCAACTGGACCACAGCGGTGGTGGCACACGCGGACCTGACGCCGGTGCTGTCTCCGTTCGAGTCCTGGCAAAAGGTCATCATCGTGCTGGTCATCGGCGTGTGCATGGTGCTGACCATCACCGGCAACATACTGGTGCTGGTGTCGTTTATCGTGGACCGGACCATTCGGCAGCCGAGCAACTACTTCATCGCATCGCTGGCCGCCACGGACATGTTGATCGGTACGGCGAGCGCGAAATCTGAAAAAATCCGAAAACGAATAGACAAAATACGATTAAGCACCTTGCCCACCTCTAGACCACCTATCAGTTCTGGAGCCAAAATAGTCACCAAGAAACAATCATCCCGTATACTAATGATTCCCGATCTATTCTATAGGATGATACGCCCCCGAGCTTCCACAGTCCACGGTGCGTTCCTTAATCACCCTTATTTAATAACCCAAGATTCTGGAAGGAGGTAGGTATCAGTGTGCCTAGTGTGTCCCAATAAAAAAAGTCATATTTTTTACTTATCCTGAGTGCGTCACAGTTAATTTTTAGTATCGATAGAATATAGGCTGATGTTTAAATTTAAACTCTAAATGCCATTATTTTGACAAAATCCAATAAATATATTTTTACGGAGTCTTAATTTGCCAGTCAATGGCATTTTTTGAAAATTAAAAATGTTAACTGTCCATTACAGAACTAGTTCTACTATCTTAGTACATTCGCACTTATTTACCCCCCCCCCTAATTCTCGTACCAAGAGTGGACTGTGAAAATTTTAATTCGCATTATTGTGGTGCGGCTAATATCCGGGAGTACGTTATTACTGTGTCAAACGGTCAATCAAAGTGATATTATCTAACGGTTTACATTACGTTTGAGGAGGGTAAACTTATATATTATCGCACCACAAATGCGCGTGTAAGTATTTTCAACTACAGTGAACAATACGACGTTTTTCCTTTCCCCTTAAACACATCTTAATGGGTAAAACGCTCGGCTTTATTGACTGAGATGTGTCTCGATGTAGACATACATAATACCTAGTACGAGTATGATACGGTTTTCTGTTTTTAGATTTTATTTGAAATAGGACTTATCTCTGGTCACTGATATATTTTATTTGTTCTACTGGCAATTAGCAAAAACCGTTCAACGTGATAACAATATAGAATGAAATAAAACACACATTCTTTTATTTTCAACAGACTCCTTTTTCATGATTCTTATAGCAGTGTTTGTTTTACCAAACATATTTTCTCCACTGGTCGAATAATATAACATTTCGATTCTCAACTATTTAATTTCAAATAAATATACGAGTACAATATACATTATACATACTTTATCAATGTATAAAAATAAATGTATGTGTAGGTACCTAAATACACAATCACTTTCTTATAATAAACTTTCATAATGTTTTTGAAACTGATTCCGAAAATTGAAATAAACACTTTAAGAAAAATGTAAATGTTTTAAGCCATCATAAAGTACCTACCTATAATTATTCCTGTTATTTTAATTAAAATCATTAATTAATTTACTGAACCTTAAACAGTCGCGATAAGTTAATGATTTATTAGGAACCAAAATGTATGATTCGTGACCATTGGTGTTTATATAGAAAAATAAACACTAAAAATTAAAAATTTTAAAGTAAAAAAAAGTAACTGGATGACGTTTTTTAAATTTTAACTGGAGTGAATTAATTAACACCAAATAAATGTGTTATTCTATATCCAAGAAAAAATTAAATGCTTATTGTTATATTTTGATATATCTAATCACACATTTTTTTTGTTCAGAAACCATTAGAATATATCGCATAAAACGACATCTGATAGTTGATACATACTTTATATACCTGATATGTTAATTTATTACAACCGTACTTAATGTAAACGGTAAAAGCTCGTATGTTTGAAAAAAAGAAAAGAAATGCCATTATGTCAATCACCTAAGTCCTATACCGACGAATTGCTTACGATTTTACGATTTCAGTTGCAATCGATCGTTATAATATATGGAATTACTGTCATTTCTATTGATCGCGTGTCAAAATATTGTTCAAAATCGTTCACTCGACTCACATATTTCTATAACTCCAAATCTCTTATACTCATCGAGGGCTCGGATACAATTACAAACGACTGGCGTGGCTTGTCAAAGCATTATAGAATCGGAACACGATATTAGCTATATATATATCAAATGTTTATCATGGGCCAGGTCTTTTTTTTCCTTTGGGACCTTCGAAATAAATACTTTTAACTTTTCTTCTTTTTCGTTGCTGTTTTGACTTTTGTTCACCTTGACCTGCGTTATATAATATGACATTTTATACTAAGTACTTGCATAAAATACGATTGTTATCACATGCACTAAAATGTAAATGTGACGAGTTTTGGACAACCTTGGCAAAGTTAACTGTTGTGCATATAAATAAAAGGAAATATAAAAAATATAAGGATCAAATAGAAATTTATAATGACGAAAAAACCTTACGAAGCACCATTTTATTCGTATAGTGATTAAAAAATAAATTGGATGTAGAGAAATGGTTAGTTAAAATATAGTATTATTAATTTTTTATGCATACCTACTATAGTCATTCATGGTTAACTTAGTTTGTTCTTAGAATTAGAATTATTCTAGCAACACACACGTACCTACATAAATTATCATATATTAATATAAATTTGTCAGGTATTAAAAAAGTATTCAATATGCCTGCATAAAAAAATATGTTAATCACCTATTTTTTTGTAAATATTAAATAAGCTTCGTACGATTTCAGCAGACCGCACCCTTGCAATATATCTACCTACTATTGTTTCATATTTCATTACAATTTCAATTCACTTTTTATACTGTAATTACTTGTTTTCCGTCCAGTGTATAATAATTATTGTTCCTTTTACAATTCACAAAACTCAGATCAGAAAATATTGATATAAAAAGTTAAAAAAAAATCACAAGCAAAAACATGTAATAATTTGCAACAACTGTACCTAATGCAATTACAAAATATATATATACGAAACTCCAAAGAACCCATTATATCAACGCAATAATTTACCTTTTTTCTCGTGTTAACATGAAAATAACTGTATTATAATAACAATAATTGACAAGCCTCACACGGAATATAAAATGTATCCTTGCAAGTAATTGTATCAAAATGTTTAAAACATTGTATACCTACATATATTTTTATATTATTAAAAAAAATCTTTCCTAACAAATAAGTAGGTATGGTAAAATAGAAATTGAAAAATAGAAATTTCAATACATTATCGAAAAACCTAACAACTAATATTTTTTGATCTTGCGAGCTATATATATAGGGAATACATTTTCCGTATTTTCTCAGCCATCGGTGAGTTCCCCACTCCCCGTACCAAAGTTATAGAATTGAATAGTGTAAAGAAGAACGATAACAGTCCAACGAAAACTTTCTCACAAACTTTCTATAGTCACACCACAACAATAATTTCATTGATCCTTTATATTTTATATTATTAAGCATTGATTTCTTATTTCTTTTCTCACCCATCCCATCGATATTTTAATTTTGCTTACTTCCTATATTTAACCAGTAGGTACCTATAATAATAATTCAGCTAAATACCGCATGAAAAATATTTAAATCCAATCCTGAGCATTCCGTTACTATTATCAACAGAAATAATATTGTCGTTAATATTTAAATAGATTAAACACGCTTCGGAAATGTGTTTTGTGAGTAACGACTGCAATAATGAATACCACCAATTTCGTGTTTTATTACCCATGAAATTGTTAACTTATATTATAATATACTTTATTCACACTTTGATGCTCCGACGTCTAAGGCTTACAAATTATTATGAACTATAAATAAGCAATAGGTATTATTAAAGAGATTATGTATTTATGTGCCATAATTTTATACCAAATACAATATACATACCTAACGTTTGGCACAGTGTGTTTTAATTGTCTTATTGTTGTACAAAAATTAAAACACAAGAAACAACACATCCCCGCTTAGTCTACAAAGGATTATCAATATCATGCATTTCCGTAAAAAACTGTTAGACGCCTCTCGTCATAAACACTAACCCTATAGGATATTATATATCCTGGCAAATTTGAAAGCTCTTGATCTTTTGTTCAAAGTTGGAATATTTTTAATCACTAGTTGATAAAATTCCTACCAAAGACATTGACATTAAACACATATAAAAGAGAAAAAACAAAGTAGATCAATAATATTGAAATACTTTTTATCCTAGGATCCGACGCACTAATGTAAGTACCGATATTTTATCCTAAACAATACGCTTGCTTTTAAAATCAATCTTCATTAGCGAGTATAATAGGTACTATAATACTTCATTAGACGTCACAATAATTTAGTGAATCTTAAAAATAAATATATAACTCAACACATCTTACCAATAGAAAACGCAACTCCAATTTTTATAACTTTTTCAGGAGAACAGATTAAAGTTGTAACGTAGGTATCTCAAGTTATGTCATTATTCTTCAAAAAATAAAATAAACTTCGCTGAAAAATAATTTTGCCCATTGTTTTCATTAAAAATGAACGTATCTAACTCAAGATACGTAAGTCCTTGTTTGCTGGTAAAGCCAATATAATTGACTTTATAATTGATTGTATTTACAAAATCTTTGGAAGAGTAGTGGGTAAAGCCATCTTCGTTGGGAATATAAAGAAAAAAACGTTAGCTAGCAGAAACCCAAATAAACCAAAAATTGAATTACGTCCTTCTTCGTAGGAGTTATTATTATTTTTAATGAAACTTATCAAAATAATCTGTTGTGATTTTATGAGTTATAATATAGTCTCGTAATACTTACAATTATTGAGTAATGAATTGTATTGATTATGTTTATTAAAAGTTCTGGGTAAATCTAAACATTTCCTAAGCAAGTATTTCCAAAAACGACTTTCCCAGTGTAGAAGCGTTTAATTGAAATTTAAGAGAGATTAATATAGAACATACGTACGTTGGTCGAACGGTCCGCGACATGCGTTACAGACTATAGTACGATCTGTACTTAAATATATAAACCTTACAGTGACTGAATCGATGTTTTATTTGTCTGTTTGCCGTAAACAGGTACTGTGTCGATGCCGTTCTACTGCGTGTACATACTACAGGGGTACTGGGACCTGGGACCGTTGCTGTGTGACCTGTGGCTGTCCGTCGATTACACAGTGTGCCTGGTGTCGCAATACACGGTGCTGCTAATCACGGTCGACCGGTTCTGTTCTGTGAAGATTGCGGCTCGGTACCGGGGCTGGCGGACCAAGGACAAGGTCATGTGGATGGTCGTGCTCACGTGGATCATCCCGGCGCTGTTGTTCTTCACCAGCATATTCGGCTGGGAACACTTTGTCGGCTACCGCGACCTGTTGCCGGGCCAGTGCGCCGTACAGTTCCTCAAGGATCCCGTGTTCAACACGGCGCTGATCATCGGCTACTTTTGGACCACGCTCATTGTGCTGTTCGTGCTGTATGGCGGCATTTACAAGGTGGCGTACGAGATGCAAAAGAAGAGTGAGGCGAAACAGCGCAAGATGCAGTCGATGGTGGCGCTGAGCGCGGGCACCGTATCTGGTATGGCCGGTCACGCGGCCGGCATCGGCATGTCCAAGACTCAGAGCACTCTGCTCGTGCACGACAAGCCACAGCAACAACAGCAACAGCAACATCAGCAACAGCAACAGCAACAGCAGCAGCAGCAACAGCTACAGCAACAGTATCAAAACCAACAACAGCAGCAGTTACAACGACAGCTGGCGGCCGGCGGCAACAGGTCGTCCGGTTTCGACGAGAATGCAGCGGAGGCGGCGGCCTGCCGGAACACGGGCCCGGACGATCGAAATGCTACAGCAGTGGTGGTGGTGGACAAGGAGCGATCGAGCAGCCCGGCATTCGAGTCGGACGAGGAGAGCACGACGGGCGAGAAGCAGCAGCAGATCAACTGGCCGCGCAAAAAGTCGGTGGCCGAACTGATCGTCCAGTCGGCGCTCGTGCAGCGGTCCAATAGCGGCATACACCTGTCGCCATCCGACAATCTCATACCGTACTCCAGCACGTCCGGTAACAACAACAACAACAACAACGGTAGTCCGATCGTCCGGTCGTTTTCCAACGTGGCCGTCGTCAATTGCAGCGCACCGATGGTACCGCGACACCGGACGCCGCCCGACACGCCCTCGCCGCCTGACAGCCGGGTGGACGCGCTCGTCGGCATGGACACGAGTGAGCTACACTTCATGGACGACAGTTCTATCGTCATCGGGTCGCCGACGTTCGAAAGCCCGACCAACAGCACCAGTTCAATGAACGAAACAATGTCTTCGGCCCAGTGTTCTCCGGCCCACGGTGCCGCGGCCTCGTCGTCGCTGCTGCAGGCGGCGCTCATCCGGGCGGCAGCGGCCCAACAGATGAGCCAGTCGCACGGCCCCACCGTCGCCAAGGTGAACACGGCCGTCGTGGTGGACGGCCGCAATCGCAGTTCCGCGTCGGTCAAGTGCACCACGACCGTAGTGGTAACGAGGCGCGGCCGCGGTGCTGCAGGTAACGACGACGACGACGACGACGACGATGGTGACGATAACGGCGACGACGGCGACGCGGCCGCCACCGGTACCGGCGAAAAGTCCTCGTCAGAGACTACCAAGAGCGGCGGCGGCGGTGGCGGGGGCGGAGGCGGAGGCAGTGCAAGTGACAAGCGCGAGGGCAGTTCTCGCGGCGACTTCGTCCGGACCATCGGCAAGCGCCTGAAGGTGAAACGGCCTAAAGTGTCCGGCCGCCAAAAGTCCAAGTCGGAAAACAGGGCCCGGAAGGCGTTCCGCACCATATCGTTCATACTGGGCGCGTTCGTGGCCTGCTGGACCCCGTACCACATACTGGCGCTCATCGAGGGCTTCTGCTCCAACCCGCCGTGCACCAACGAGCGACTGTTCCTGTTCGCGTACTTCTTGTGCTATGCCAACAGCCCAATAAACCCGTTCTGCTACGCGCTGGCCAACCACCAGTTCAAGAAGACGCTCACCAGGCTGATGAAAGGCGACTTTCATATATCATAGGCCAAGTATCACACACCCGTGTGCGAGTGTTCCTCCCGCGACGTTTCTGTTCCTAAAAACGATTGTTTCCGGTTACTATGTATACGTCGTTCGCGGTTTTCCATTTCGCACGCCGTCACCAGCTCCATCACCCTCTACGCCAATAATTATAATAATATGTGTAACGGACAACGGTTCCTATATGTGCGCGCGATCACCGGGATGATAGATGATAATATTATTATCATCTTTACAATGCAACGATCGAAATATTCTAAACTATAACCGCTTTAACCCAAACAGTTTTAGTACATAATATTATAGGTAGTAGGTACATAATAATAATAATATCATACAACTTTCGTCAATCGATGAACACCTCAAACTTCGGAAACCCAATAAACCTCGTGGGAGCATTATATTATATGGCATATATTCTTACAGTAAACGTAACTTTATTTATTAATATTGTATTATACTTATGATATATTTACATGATTATAGGACTATTGTAAATATATTATGTACTCGTAATAATGTCTTGATAAAAAACAAAAAAACTAAAAAAAAACCACCATCATTTATTGGCTTATAATAAATTAATCAATAAATAACTAAAAAATATGTGTAGTGTACACATTCAGTTTAGCATAGATTTTTATAGACCTTTTTAATAATGACTTAAATATTTATTTGTGTAAATAAATATTATTTATAATAATATTATGTGTTTTTGAACAGGGTAACATCAAAACTGTACTTTAAAATGTTTAATTATTCTTAAATCTAAAGTTTCGTGTATATTATAAAATAAGTTATTACATAAACATGAGATATAAGGTATAATAAAACAATGTGATATTTATAATTATTAGAATCATTGCGACAATATTTACCAATGTAGAATAATATTTCGTTTGATTGTTGTAAAGCTTATTAAAAACGAATCCGATTCACGGATTAAATGAGCCCTAATCTGTAAATTGAATTCGTTTTCACTAGATTTTAGAGACAAACCAGCTGTTTTTTTTTTTACATAATATAATTATCGTGTAATTAGTTTATTATAGCCATTGTATAGATAATAATGTATTATAATATATAGTTGTGTGTAACGTCAAATAAATTAGTTATTGATATTTATTACAATAAACCATAGGGATTTTTAATTTATAACAATTGTTGTCTTTCATTGACCTCGTTATACTCATATTCTTGCACCCGGAAGTGGTAGCGCGGTTGTGGTTCCAATCATAAAATTAAAAATTCCAAGATTCTATCACATACAATTTAGTATAGACTATAAGTACATACTTGGAATTTTGTTTGGTCTCGTTCCTATGTATCGCGTTCAGTTCGTAATCACTGTTGGTGAATACCTACAGTAAATGAACAAACATATCTATGCAGAAGATTACATACCTACAACTATTTTGATTCAATAATATATTATATTATTCATAAATTTAATGTATTCAATTGAAAATATAGTTCAATTTTCAATAGCATAATAATGCTATATTAATAGAGGATGAAATTTTCACTTCAATGTCTAATGAGTTATGACTGGAATTTGGTGTTCGAGATCTACCACTAAAAGTCACACTACAAATTTCAATGGCAACGAGATGACATTTATTGATCAATTTGCAAACAATTATTAATAATATATAATATATTGGTGTGTGGGTACTGGGGTATACACATCATATATCCACCCACCAATACACCACTGATTGTTTGGAATATATAGGTATTCAATATAGTGTACTTACTCAGAAATCAGAATGCCTACTGAGTTCCTAGGTACCTATACTCGCTAAGCTTACTAAGATACAAGGGTAAGTATGCGCGATTGTGTGGCTCCGTAAACCAATTTATATTTTCAGTAACCTAAATAAAATATTTTGTAAATATTTTAAATTTTTCAGACGGTTCTATTACTTGGTAGAAAGCAAGTGTATAAAAATAATATTTTGTGAACCAATGACCAAACCAAAGTTTATAGAATCTATCAACTCAATTATTATCAACTATTAATTTTTATGCATTTAAAAATTAAAATATCTATCATAATATGCTCATTGCTTACATTATAATCTTTCAAAAAATAATATGTGAAAATTTCAAAGTTATATTTTAACATCAGATAATTTAAATTGACCCAATATATCTGTAAAAGTCGTACAATACAACGTACAATTTAAACCCATACATTTCACCTTACCTATAACTTTTAACAGTTTGTTACATACCTATTGTACGAGTAAAACTTAAGATATTCGGACATCGGCCATACAATGTATCATAAATTCTATATACCTACCAATAGACTATTATAATATAGTGTATACAATGAATATCAGAATATTCATACAAGAATAAAATAATAGACGGAATTCTAAACGTTATAACTTATAAATAAATACGCGTCAACTGTGGTTTGTTTCTGATTTATAACTTAACGCGAAAACCAGCATAAAATGTAAATTAACGACTTTATAAATGTAATCTTAAAATTAGTCCTTTAGTTATTTATTTTTAGTACAACTTTCACTGTTCACGGCAGGGTAAAATTTATGAAATTCATAATCAACGACCCGCATATCTATTTAAAATTAGAATAGTTTTTTTTTTAACATAGTTACATCATTTTTAAGTTCTTGCATAAATTAAAAATATACATAGGTACCTAAGAAAAAACATATTAATTACTTATGTTTAAAAAAGTTTTTCTTGTAAAACAGATTTATATACCACGACACATACCTACCTACAAAAAATATGTGAAGTAAAAAATTTAAAAATAAGGAATCACTTGGGTCTTAGGTAGGTACATATTACCTGTATAGTGTAATAAAAAAAAATTAAGTGTAGGTATTACTAGATTTACAGTGTATTACTGGATCCGCCACTAACCGAATACATAACTGGCAACAGCTAGGTAGTAGCATAATATATTATACTATGTATAATTTATGTACAGTTGCTCAGCGATGTTTATTTTCATTTTATATTATATAATTGAACTAAAATTATTTTTATTTATTAGATATTTGTTATTATATTAGACCATAATTGTTTTTATGACACCATTTTGAACAAAATGGCCACCCAACAGGTTTGGCATAGTGGCAGGTGGTCACTTTGCCCTATACAAAGATTTTTCTATTCACTGCACATACGTAGGTGCAGACGTGCAGTGTCATTTAAATGGTTTTTAGTAAACCAAACAGATATAAATAATATTATAACATGTAATTATTGAGTAAAACTATACAGGCATAATAATATCTTTTCAGGGACTGGCCAGTCTACCCGACCACTGGGCAGTGGACACTGACCAGCGTGGGTAAAGCCACTTTGTTTTTTTTTACCAAACCAGTGGCGCAATTATTGGGAGTGTTGGGTGTGTAATTCACAGGGGCCCCCGGTATTTGGGGGCCCCCAAATCTCATATACGATATTCCTACTATAATGTGTAATATACACAATAATAAAATAATAATTAAATATTAATGCAATTAATATAATATAATCTATATATATATACCTATATATATTATAAAATAGAAGTACCTTTTTTGTAAGGACGAGCATATCTCGAAAAGAACTCTACTTATTTTAATATGGTTTTCACTAATAAATCGGTCGACTCAGGGGAAAGATTTTAATGTATAATAATTTTCCTAGGTAAAATTAATTGGGTGGCCGAAAGTAATAACAATCTATGTCTATATATATAAAAATAAATGTCTGTCTGCATGCCATTGATCTCCTCCTAAACCACTGGGCATGTTCTGTGTGTTTTTGAGTGAGTCCCTGAATGGTTTAGA
>WHPZ01576079.1:0-26608 GCA_016617965.1 Macrosiphum rosae | reverse complement strand
TGTCTGTCATCACGGTTTAGGGCAGTAAAACTGTTTCGATTCAGTATCTTGTTCGATGGGAAAGTTAATCTAGTTGGTGCATTCGGGAGGTCAAATTTTAAAATTCACAATAGTTTTCAAAAGCGGCGGGAAAAACAACGTAAAATTAAGGAAAAACGGGAATTTTTCCACAAAATCGATTTTGGTTTTTGGTCTAACTCTAAAACAAATCAACGTATATACATGAAATTTTCACTAGTAGTTTATATTTGAATTTTCTATACACGATACAATTTTCAAAAATTTTTGATTTGTTTTGAACTGTTTTAGAACATTTCCAGTTTCCAATTTTATTAGTTTTTTTTTTTCTATGAATGTCAATAAAACTTTATTTCTTGGGTGAAAAAGCTTGAAAATTTAATATAAGGCTCCTACTATATTGTTACAATAGTAGTTGAAAAAGATTAAAAATCCTTAGTCATAGTTTTTTTTTATAAGCATTTAAAGTTCAAATCTTGACAAAATACGGAAAAATCACGAAAATTAGCAAATTATTTTGAGTTGAGAATTCATAAAAATTTTTCTTTTTAAATCTATGATTTGAAAATGTAATACAAGATTACTCATAAGTTTATCTACCTTTATCAAAAAAAAAATGTCTACAAGCAAATCAAATTAAATTTTTATGAGCTTTTGAAGATCATATTTTTACAATATTGGATATTCACTCGATTTCTCATGTATAGGTTTTGTTATTATATTGTACCTAATTAAAAAACGAATGACTGTGGATACTTGAAAGTTTCACTGAATGTTTATATTAGCATTTTCTATACACCATACAATTTTGAAAATAATTTGACTCTTTTTGAGCTGTTTACTGACATTGTCAGTTTTCAATTTTTTTCTAAAAATATCAATAAAATTTTATTTGTTGGGTAAAAAAAAAGGTGAAATTTAATGCGAGGCTCCTGATATATTGACATATTGTTACAATCGCAGTTGAAAAATATTAAACATAAATAGGCACAATTTATTTTATAAGCATTTAAAGTTCGAATTTCGACAAAATATATCATATTTTAAAATTTAATAATAATTTTGTAGTTAAAAATTTATAAGACGTTCAACTTTTATAGCTAAGGATTGAAAATTTAAAACAAGATTCCACGTAAATAGGTTATATATAAATTATTATAATCATAGGCTGACTGACCGTTTTCGCTTAGAATCGTTTTTCTTATAGATACAATGATATTATATCATTGAATTCAAATTTAACACCATCCATTACAGTGACCCACTTGTAACCTACTGTACAGCAGAGCAATTTTTTGTTATGTGATTAAAATTTAAATTAAAAATAAATTAAACTAAAAGGAATGAGTATTTGATTTTAAATACAGATAATTTGAGAATTAATTTAAAATACTTTGCTCAAGTACTTTAATCTAAAGTATTCAAATATTTTTACTCAAATACTTTACAAGACTGCAAGTATCATATATACTATATTATGGAATTAAACGCAACAAATATTAGGTAGTTCAATTAACTATAGTTGTCTTTAAAAGTATTTTCTATGTATTATATGTGTATAAAAGCAATCGTATTACAACTATTATTATTCAGTACAAATCCGACGTGAAGTTATATTAAGTTATGTTAAGTTATCTATCTATGAAATTATACAACGATAAATATTAGCGCTCAGTGGATATAATCAAAACACAGAAGTAATATAAACATTACACGTATTTATCAACATAGTTCTGCCATAAAGCCAATCCCTGCAATTTCCCAACTTGGAAGCAATGCGAGCTAGCCTTAACTCTTTACTCTAAACCTGATAAACCGTTTGGATAAATAGAGTGGTGGCTCCTCGGAATGGAATTTAGTTTTCGTGTTTGTGCAGAAATAAACCACATAAAACTGAAAACACAAGAATTTGTACAACGATACAATTTGTAGGTAAATATACAGATATACCAACAGACTGTGTTATTCCAATTTCAAACTTAAATTTAATGCAGTAGTTAATCATTATACTTATACCATTTATGATTTATATAAAAACAAAGGTACTTTGGTCTATTATATATTTCTACATGAAAAAAAATGTAGATGGAACACATAGGTGTGGGCCATAGGTACATGTCAAATAATAGTATGTACTTTGGTAGGTATATTATTAATGTTGAATACTAAGAAAACATTTTAAATAATATTATAATATTATAACGATAAACGGAGAAGAATATTGCAAAATACGTTTTTACGGACCTATAATATCGGTCGATTCGCAATATACCTACGTCTAAATCGATATAGGACAGCGGATCTTGTGTTGCGAAATATTATTGTTTGTTGTTGGTATAATAAAATAAATTGCACAGGTATGTTTTATGTGCATAAGGATATATAAATAATAAGCATGAATATTGCATTTTGTATATTTTACCTTTTGTGTTTGTTAAACATTGGAATACGATGGCTTACGTGACCGTCTGTCGCTTTTCGGATACGCTCCAGATGCTTAGTCAACACTCAGCAGGATTACCTTTCCAAACCAACTGTCAATCGGTATGGCCTTGCTTTAGGCTAAGGTGGATTAGAATTAATATAGAGCACCCAGATCATGTATCTATTGAAATTTGAAGTTTTGTTTTCGTCATATTATATTATTATATACTTTATTCGAAAATAGAAACATTCATTATTATCTTCTGATTAGTTCTTTCTTTAACTTTCCAATTTACATTTTAAAACGGCGATGCATACATTTAATATTGTTCATATTTATAATGTATTTCAAACTTTTAGAATATTTGTTTTTATATTAGGTATATTATACACATGATAAACGAGTATCGCGAAAAGAATTCAAATTCAGAAAATAAGGACAATACACTAATAATGTATATAGTCAAAAAATGGAAAAAAAAGAACCGTCTAAAATAAGATATTTATAGTCTAAACTGGTTTATAAATATGTGTTTGTATGTATGTCAAAGATGGAAAAGGGATGGGTAACTAAATTCCATTAACCGTAAACTCTTTCAAAAATTTGTCTTACAAAGTTCTTGAACAATTGAGCTATTTTATTATTTTGGTTTTAGGCAAATATTCTATCCAAATTAATTTTTGATTTTGATAGTTTGAATTAAATTGATTAAACCATCATAAATTATTTGGCTGAAACATAAAAATTTTGCAAAACAAAATAAAATCATTTTCTTTATGACGTAAACATTTTAATACGAATAAAAACTAAGTGAACAGCTATAAAATGGTTAACACTTTTATATCGCACAATATTCATCATTTATAGATCAAAAACTAAAAAAAACAAATATTTCAAACTTCTATAAGTATCAAGCTTAAAATAAGACTAATTATTTTGAAAATTTGATTGAGTATAAAAAATTATAGTGAAATATTTTGAGATACTACGAATAATATTCTTTAAATAAATAACAAATCAAAATTGTTATCAAAATAACAAAAATATTTCAAGAGTAAGTCATTATTATACGTTTGGTACTCAAATATCCAATGCTATCGACAATTATTCAACTTAAATCGCTGAATGATGATAATAATTATAATATGTTTAATGTTTATGTGGCTTTATGTTGAACCTTTTTTTTTTTTTAATTTTCAGTAAAAAGTAATTATGGTGCATACTGTATTATAATATATTCAATCATAAGGCGTTAAAATTATAAATTTCATGAATTTTGTTTTACAAAATAATTTACATAATATTTTATTGATTTTGATAAATTATATAAATTATGACATTCAAAATTCAACGCTAATAAAAAAAACAGTGACTATGTACATTTCCTTAATTTTTAATTGAGGTAAGAACAACTTACGATACATCTCGTATTACATTTGCAAACATTTGTTGAAAAATCCATCCCTCTACATTTTTTTTTAAAAATGTTTACAACAAACAAATACAAATTTGTCAAAAACTGGGTTTGCGTGAAAATTACCGGTTTTTTTTTCACTATGTTATAAAAAATACCGGGGACTTTTACTTTTGACCCCCCTTCCTTCCTTTACCTAAATTACCAACAAGATACAATTTTTTACCAAAAACCACTCTCAGAGTACAAGATTGAACCATTTTTACTGCTCCGAAAGGGTATGGTAAACACACAAAATAAAAACTTTGTTTTTTGATATTATAATTACTCCGACCAGAATCTAAAATGTATAAATCTTTATAAATAAAATAAGTAAAAATAAAAAATGTTCTTACTTCTTTGATACCACTACTAAGATGGTTCTTTATTCTATTTAATGCTGAGAAAGATAATCTCTCGGAAGAACCTACATGTATAGTAATTACGAATGTATAATAATTAGGTATATATAGGTATTGTATAGGTACACCGTCATTATTATATTGCGTTATAGAGTATCCATAATTTATACAATTAGTTCTAAGGCATTTAAATTACCCACGATCCACAAGTGATTGCAAACCAAACAAGAAATTTACCAAAATTCATTGATGCAAATATTATGCATAATTATCTGTCTGTTAGAGATGGCATTGATTATTCTTGAGATTTAGAACTAAGCAAATTAAATGAAAATACAATTATTATTGTCGATCAATTGAAATCATAACATTGTGATCAATTATAACAATACTAGTCACCACGCTTAGTTACGGCTTACTTACATTTTATATACAACTCACAAGTCAATAACAATACAAATAGGTATTCTATTCTATTCTATTTTTTTTTTATATAACTTATAAGTTTAATTGATATTTTAATTTCTGAATTTTCTTATCACGGCCACGTTCCTTTGTTATAACTTTTTTTAATCAGATTCACTTGAATAATTTAATTTTATATTAATTCCAATATAAAGTTTTCAAAATATTTCAATTATAAAATAATTAATGATTATTATTGGTTAATGATATCTGATGAATTTCCAAAATGTTTCTTACTTTTTGTTTACAAACCACAAAATAAAATAACAGTTTTTATAATGCGTGACATAATAATATTTTATTCGACAATTATTGAGTAGCACATAATTTTCTCGGGAAATTATAATTTATTTTAAATGGGGCAAACCGGCAATGCGTCTACCCTTCTCACGAAAACAGACTGTGTTAAATGCCTACAGAAAACTAAATATCTTGATACATAATGTACCTTAGCTACAACTATCAACCAGAAGTCATTGATGCGCGTAAATGCATTCAGTGCCACCGTATTTGAAAAGCCCGTTTGTGTCTAAATGATTTATGCGTAACCGAACGGAGTCATACAATCCGACAACAATATTAATACAGATTATAATTTATATAGGTACCATATGTTTATTATTATGCTTAAGTCTCTCATTCTAACTTCCTGGGTAGTGAAACGTAATTGAAGACTCGTTACCAATGAAAAACATAGTTGTTAATGATAAATATAATAAAAAAACAAAGCTATAATTATATTAATTATATTTCTCCAAAATTAGTTAGGTACCTACCTACCTACTTTAAGTAATGATTATTTCAAAAATAACCAATTCAATATTCATTTAATAATATTAAACAGGTAAAATATCAAACTATGGTACCTGGTCACCTGGAATATCTGATTGAAATCAAATACTGTAATTGGAAAAAACTCTAAGAGTTTGAAATTAATTTTTAATATTTATGAAATCCCAACGCTTCAATAGTCCATGTGCCATAATTATTTGTACACTTGTATCAACTTTTAAAACATTGTAGTACCTATATTATTATTAATTATTAATTTTTATAATCACCCGGAAAGGTCAGTATCACATAAACATACATTTTTTATAAATGGAAAACTCTCTCATATAGTTAATATTATATACTTAGCTATAGAGAAAATAAGTGTATCTGAATAGGTAATAGAATATATGAAAATGCATTATCGAGGCTTGAAAGGTATTAAAGATTTATATGAATCTTGTTAAGTTAAAATTTGATTTTTTTATAAGGACCTAGCAGACAGGTTATCGATAAATGTATCAAATTTAATATTGTTCTATACAAAATGAGGCCTATTGATTTGACAACGAGTGCCATAATATGTGTATTATTAATCACATACTTCGAGTCCATATACTGTTACTATGCAATATTATAGTTATTTTATAAAACATTTATATTAGTATTGATTCAAAATTGTAATAAGTAGTTGGCTGATTTATGTAACGGTTAAAATAATGTCAGCAAATTGTTTATTTGTGTAAAGCATAAATACCTTTTTATTATTTTTTTTATAAATTGAAGTACAAAATAAGATATAAATACCATAAAATTATAAAGAAGATGACGGTATAAAATATGCCATTTTTAAATCCTATATTTTAGAATTTTTTATGAAGTTTGATATCATTTTATAGGATAGCAAAGATGAACTGGAAATTGTGTCTACAAATTTTGAAATCGATGATAATGGTGGTTGCTTAGAATCAATTCAAGATGCTGATAAAAAAGCCGTAAATATTGCAAAAATAATAATTCGATTGAAGCAAGACTTGGCTAATATGAAAAATGTGTGTATATTTTTTGTTGATAACTCATAAAAGTGTTTAAATGGTTAATGTTTATACATTATATTGTATATAGGACTGTGGAGCCACAGAAATGGAAGTATGTAAGGTACAAGAACAGTTAAGAGAAATGGTGGCCCATTATAAAAAAACTGTCGCTGAGGTACTCGAATTGGCTAATACTAATAACTTCGATCTTGAAAACCTCGAATGTCAAAAAATTGACATAACTCAACATACAAATCCAAAAAATTGTATGGCTTCAGTAGTCAAAGCATCTGTAAGATATACTTTTCAATAGTATTGAAACAGTAGTTATACTGAAGGAAACCTGTTAGATATTAATTGTAAAATAATGACCCTTGAACTCTACTTACAAACTAGGGACATAATAATATATATTGCTTTTTAAATCTCCCCTCATCATACATACGAGAAGTACTTTAGTACAATAAAATATAAATATTTAAAAAGTTTGATACTATTTTTACACTTTCTATTTAAAATTTTAATCGGTGATTGACTATAATAAAAGTTTATTATGTCAATCTCGATGGCGTACCCAGTTTCGTTATTATCATGTTAATTTAAATATTAAGTTAACAAAATTTACTAATTAAACCACAACGCCGTTCTTCCTATAACAATTTAAATACATATTATATAATATAGTTCATTTATAAGTTTTAATATCTAATATTTCAGATTTCAAATTAAAACATTTTTTTTTTTTTTATAAATATTTTTTACTAACAGCAGGATAGGTAACATGCGATCGTGGTTTATATTATCATTATATTGTTTGTTAAAAACGTAAAGTTTATAAAAAGTAAATTTTCTTCATAAAAATAGAATCACTTTGACTGAACAATATCATTTTTATTTTTTTGAATTTTTTTTTCTTGCATAATATTGATATTGATAAAATAAAAACAATTATTTACCATACTACACATTTTTCGTATATTATCATTTTGAAATCACTATTGAAATATTATGTTCGTAAGATGCGATTATTTGTAAGATACTTTGAACTAGTATTTACATTTTTAAAATTGTCTTCATATAGGTTTAGTGGGGCCCATTATCATCTTGAAGAATAAAATAATATACAACTCATTCAGAAGCGGGCGTGTGTCGTTCTCTTTACGAAATTTTAAATGTTTCAAAATATATTTAGGTACATAATATGTTGTTCTAAAAATAGTGGTCACTGATCACAATATAATAATAACAAAAATTATACTTCTTTACAATAATTACGTGGCGATTATCTGCAGTACAAAACTTACTTAATTATGTATATATGGATACAATAATGAACTAATTTTAGACTGATTTATTCAAACATATAATATTTCAAATAGGTACACCATTATTTGTATTTAGACACTTTGGTACACTTAACTAAATCAGTTATCATTTTCAATACCTACAATAGTACTATAAATATTCCCCTTAGGTACCATATAAAAGTTAGAATTCTCTTAATTGTTTGTAAGTACTTTATATATTACTATGTACTTCCTAAATTCAAACTACTACCAAAATGTCAGTAATATTAAGAGGTTATCACTAGTGAGCACACGATTAAGGTTGAGTAGAAAGATCATTATGTGTACACAATTTTATCTCACTGTTTAAAGTATGGTTTAAATTATGGTTTAAACGAATACTTGACCAGGCAATGTTTTGTTAAAAAGAGGTGCTCAAATGTATTGACTTGGATGTTTATCAAAATAAATTAAAAATAATAAAGTTGATGTAAGATTTAAATTCAGTTATTATAAAGATGGTTTGTGAAGCATTTTTAGTTCTTTATACTAAATGTATTAACTAAAAAAATAATTAGGATAAATACATATTTGTATTGAACCCAATATCTTTCTTGTTCTATTAATAATCTTAAAATTTTATAAGCTTATAAACATCTTTGATTATAAATAAAATAATAAAAAATATAATCGAACATAATTCTGTGTAGTGACTTTGGGCAAATATTAATTCATTAATTTACCCAATTAGGTATGTAATATGCATATTATACAAAAAAAAAACAATTGTTATAATTGAGAAATATAAAACTATACATTTTCAGCATTTGTTAATCAAATTTATTATTAAATAGTTCAGTTAACTGAATATTTAAAAATAAATTGGATTATAGTATTTTATAACTGAAAATAATAATAAAACTGATAGATACTATTACAATTTACAACTAAAATAATTTAATTAATTTAAAATGTACACAAAAATATGATTTTAATAAATATGTTTGTATTATGGATTTAAGGACAAAGAACTAATTGCCCCGTGGATATTGATCAACAACGAGCAAGAGTACCCAACGTTTTTTCGTTATGATCTAAATAATAATGGAATTAAATTCAATGAAGTTAGTGATGAAAATTAGCTGATTAATTAATGTTATATTTAAATATAAAAGTATAAGGTTTTTTTCCAATTAAATATTACTTTAGCACGACAATCAGTCAATTTGTTCGTGTAACGATGAATCTGAAAATTGTTGTTTGAGCGATTGTGAAGATAATTGTACCATAGCTGATAATTGCCATACATATTCCAAAAATACAGATACTGATTGTATAAACGAAGGGTTTAAAAATGAACTTATGTCAATGAAGGGAGGAATAAGGATATTAAATCAACAGAACCGTGATTTTCTGTGCAAACTTAACAGTGCTGTAATGACAACCCTCTATTAATTTGATTATAATTAATAAATATTTTTTTTCTTTTAGAATCAACAAACACTTGCCTTAACAAATTCTCTTCAAAAGAAGGTGAAATAAGGTGACATTTTTTTTAAACCATCAAACATAATAACTCTGGTTATTTTTTTCAGCTGGCTTACAAGCAATCTAAGGGAATAAATGATAATGTCACATGCTTTCCTGATCACAACGAATCGGTAGGTATTAATTAATTTAAACAAATTATAATATCAAACTGTTTATACTTTTAAAAGTTTTTTTTTTCTTAAATTTAAAATTCGATTTTAAAGAAATCAAAACCGCAAGTTTTAATGCTTGAAATCAATCGATTAAATGACGAATTAAAGAGACTACAACGTGATAAATGCCAGATTGAATTAGCTAAAAAAGTGTTAAACATATCCGAGAACATGTGTCCTGTAAGTTTTTTAACACAAACAATGAATAATAGCGTAGCCGACTTATTATTATAAGGTTTCCTATGACTGTGTATAGAATTGTGCAGAGACGAAAACTCTATGCAATGATCTTGAACCCAAAACGGCGGAGTATAATAAATTATTGGCAGACTATAAGTGAGTTAACAAAATAATATAATATGACATTATGACAATAATACATAATCAATCCTAATAATTGTACATACCGTTTAAATAAAAACTAGTTACACGAGTACACACATATCACATAATATAGAGTAATCATGTGTGCAGCGTTCGGTCGCAGGGTATGAGGCTGATAAAATGTGCTACCCAAAAATATAAATGTCCTTAAACGGCATTGCTGCTCGTACCATTGCTCTGAAAATGTGTATTATCACTGATTCATATAATCTAAGAAACAATGGGTTTTTCATCATTTTTTTAATTTTTTATAAAGTCGTGTTTATTGAAAAAGATATAATCGTATTATTCTATTGTCATGCAATTATTCAGCCGTGAACATAGAACGTACCTACAAATGTTGTTATTTTTTTTTTTTTCTAAAAAGTGTTACATTTGGACTTTTGTCATAATATTATTCCATTTAAAAAAGTGTCTACTCCTAAACAATTGGATACGAAAGTGTATACCCTGCGAACGGACTAGGACAGTAATATTATAGGTATAATTTGCTTAGAGAAAAAAAATTGTATTTTCATTGAGTAACCATAAAAAATAATAATATAATTAATAGCCAAATGTTTCAGTTTTCTAATATTAATATTTTGTTGAATCACAATAAATAACTACCTAACTAATAATTTTTGAGGAAATTTTTTTTTCTTCTGGTAGAACCAATTTCTTTGATATTTTAACTTCAAATGCTTATAAAAAGTATCAATACCTACTATGTCTTTTCGATATTTTTTAATTGCTATGTCAAATATCATAATATGCACATTGCATACCTATTGTATTACATTTTCAACATTTTTACGAGTTAAAAATAATCTTAACATAAATCATAAAAACAATATCAACCAAGTCAAATATTTTTAATTGTAATATATATATATATATATAAATGGAGCTGGAAAAATGCCGTTACCGCATCAATCAAGAGCGGCTGGTCCGATTTGGCTCAATTTTTTTTTAAGATGTTCGTAATTGCCAGGAGAAGATTTTAGGAAAATCCAGCGGAAAAGTAGGTAATCTGGATGTAAAAAATACAACAGTGTATTATATTTTATTGGTTGCTATTGGTTAATCGGGCATGTTTGTTGATTTGTATTATTATTTTTTGTCAATATATATATATTATTTATACATAGGTATAAAATTAATGTTTGTGTGTGGATTAGACCTCTGGAAAGAAGACAGGCTAATTTAAAAATGATTAAATTTGGTTTTTTTTATTCATCGGATCTTAGTACTTTTAAACTTGGTATAACTTTGATACTTTATAGTTAAATTATACACTTACGTACAAACAGTACGTGGTCCGCGATCTACCGCAGGTAGATTGCCTACCTGATAATATAGTGCTGCGAATCAGAATTTTTATTCTAGGCAACGGAAAAGTTAGGATCAATTTTGAACACCATACACTGAATATTAAATAACGAATTGAAAAAAGTTTGAGTCATAGAGAGTTGGTACGTTTAACGGGCAACGAAGTGCATGGGATCAGCTAGTATAATATAATAATTTACAGATAATATATTTCAAAAATTATATCATGTTTAGGAAATTTGAATACACATATTTAATGAAAATTTTGAATTTTACTGTTATTCCTTTTTTAAATATAACAATAAAACAAAATTGATTTTGTTGAAAATATATTATGGTTTCCGCCTTTTTTGTTGTTAGTTTTTCCCAACTATTCAGAATAGTACTTAAAATCAAATACTTTGGACTACCTAAAGCCTATTGTAGCGACTATATCAAATTTCTTTCCAGGAAACATTCTCAATGTTGAGTAAAGCAAATGTTTTGCTCCAAAACGCGTTACCACGTACACATACAAAAACATTTCATTGTAAAACCAATACATTCATCGCTCCACTCATAATCGAAAATCACAATTTGTGATTCAATTATAATTGAATGATACTAAATAATATTAAAAAAAATCTCATAACTCAATAATTCGAGACCACACTACACACTGCATAGTACCTACACAATACATATTATGTATAAAGTAAATTGTATATTATATTATTAACAGTTAAAACATATTCATTTATGTAGTATGTGTCAACTTGCATAATTTATTACTTACTCACGAAATATTAACCTACATTGATTTTCAGCAATAAGTTATTAGAAATTGCAGATCTACGAAATATGTTGGCCGAAGCTGAGTGTAACCATAAGACTTGTGAGGGCCGTTTAACGATATTAAAAACACAAGTGTGTCAGTTACAAAAACAATTGTTTGAATTCAATTCAGCCAAATCCCACGTAATTGATTTACAATATTATTGAGGGTAGGTATAATATGAATAACCCAATATTTATACAGGATCCTGAAGTGGCCAGTTCGAATGAAAAATATTTGATTGAGAGCTTGAGAAGTCGTTTGCTAGAGGCAACCGAGGAAAAAAATAACATGCAGATGGTACTCGATTTTCATCTGACCGAACTCGAGGATAAAAAATCAAAGGTCATTTTCGGTTGCAATGTCAAAACTATACAATTAGCGTTGTACTCTGAACTAATGTCATGTTATTTTCATTTATGTTACCAAACTATTGGGTTTTAGTATTTGGCAGTTCTCCAGACAAATCAAGAACAAAAATATCGCATTGAAAGTATTTGTAAGGAAAAAAATACAATTGCTGAAGAATACGAAGCGGAGTTTAATCGAATGAATGTAAGATATCCATTCTGTATTATTATTATTATTATTATTATTATTATTATCATGTTTTAAATAATTCTAATGTTTTTATTTCGATGGATAGACAAAGTAGTAGACTTGCTAGGTTGAAATATTTACCACTTATTCGTTATAAATGTTATTAATTATTATATTCTATATAAATAAGAGGCAATGTTTGATTTGACTTGGGTTAAAACTTCATTTTAATATTATAAGGTATTCCACATAAAGTAATCGAAATACTTGTAAAAGTATTCAGAATATAGAATTAAATCGTTTTGGGAAACTATATTTGAACTTAAAACACTTATAAAAATACCATGCATAATAGTATTTTGGCATTCATAATCATTGATAATTTTTATTTTTAATATATTTTTATTGCAACGATAACAACATGTTACTGTGTGTTATCTTGTATTAAAATAATTTCGAGCTTTTTGACGGATTCTAAACTTATTTGTGGAATTATGTTCGATTTTTTATTACACTTCTAATAATAAAAACTTGAATGAAATCTTGTCTTAAATCTGTCAAATTGTAGGTAGCTACGAAATAATGTTCTCGATTTTGTCTAAAACCAATTTAGCGTAAAAAGTATTTTAATTTTTAATCCTACCTCCCCCCTTAAATACCAACTACATTCACTTTCTTACCATAAAATATATTTAAATCGAAGATTGAAGCATTTTCACTTCAAATAGTGATGACACACGCACACACACAAAAAACCACACATCGTTGTAAAATAAAGATATTTCACACAGAACCTAAAACAATGTAATAAATATAAATATTAAATGCTTAAACGACACTACCCATGCACATTTAGTTCTGGTCTTAGATAGGTATGTAAAACATATCCAATTTGAATTCAGCAGAACCAATTTTGTGTTGTTAGCTTAAATATTAGAGTGAATTGACCTATTATCAAACTTAAAGGTATTATGTGTAGGTAGGTATACTTGAGTGTTACATTTCTTACAGTATTTAAATTTTTTATCAACACCACGAGTAAGTGATATATTAAAAATGTTTAAATATTGCTTAAAAATGTAAATATGGAAAAACACAGATAGGTACTTAATGTTTTCGCCTTTAAGTTAGATAATTGGTAAATTCACTCTAATGCTTAAGCTAACACCTAACAACGTAATATTAGTCCTGCACTCCTGCTGAGCTAAGATATGATATGTTTTACGTCTGTAATATGGAGACAATGCATGTGTAGCGTTCTCTTAATAAAGTAGTAATTTTAAATAATTCAAACATTGCAAACACTGTTGAACCATAAACAATATTGTATTACATTGTGGTTTGGATAATATCGGTGATGTTTTGGTAAGCCAAAACTCTTTGCATTGATATGAAGGGTTGAGTATAAAAAAAAAAAATCATTTATTCAATGTATTTGTATTATAATATTTGATAATTTATACAATACCTGCTCTTGTAAGATGTTTGTTATTTTTTCATACTTGGGATCTTCGGCAGTTCCGAGAAAACGAATTTCATTAATATGTAAAATAAATGTAGATGGCCACTTGAAAAGTTACAATCTCTTTTTAAATTCAAAAATAAATAAAGCCTTGCCTACTCATATTATATTTTTTCATAAAGTATAATGCAATCATAATAAAATTACAAATTACCAATAAAAGTAAGTATCTACCTATGTGATGTAGTCGCAATATGATTTAATATTTTTAATCCCTTATAATCCGGACGATTTGACGCTCTGAACAACGGGTGACTGTAATTAGTAAAGATTATCATGACAACGCTACAATTTGATATAATCCATTAGTATTATTTGTTTTAATAAAATTAAAAAAATCATAATAATTCTAAACTTATGTATAGCATTTTTAATTAAAAACTGTAATATAATATTTCGATTATAAAAAAGGAAATGTTTTGCTTACAAATGCCAATAGTTTATTTTATTTATATTTGAAATTATTTAAGTAAGTAAAAAATAAATAATATCCAAGTGTCACAAAAAAAAAACTGTACGACGAGTTTTTACAATGTTTAAAAGGTTGATATTTTACTGTACCAACGATCAATAAAATATTTAAACAATAAGGGTTCTAAGACCTTTAAAATAATAACTTTCTTTCATTGATGTCTATGTGTGTCCTCACTAAAAATAATTCATATATCTACATAATAATCAAAAATATTTAAAAATCTAGAATTATAAAACATCGAAAATACATTATATTTTAACCTATAATCAATAATTATCACCAAAATAAATAGGTTATATTTTAATATTTGTATTTTTAAAAGTGTAACTGGCTATAACTCTTAAATTAAGCTCGCAACAAAAAATAAAATAAAAACAATAATATATAAGTAGGCATATTTCTTAGAAAATGTTTGGTAGATATTTTACGTTCTAGTAGATGATATTCAGATGCTTCTTGTTCAAATCATATCTTTAAACTTTGTTTTCAAACTTTTCATAACTCTCCATATTATGGAAAAAAAAAGAGAATTTGGAGATTTAAAAGTGTGAAAACATAGTGTTTGTGTTTGGACTTAAACTTCTTGAAAACTAAAAATAAGTTAAAGTTTTTAACGGAAATTTCTTCTTTGATTGTAAATTATTATTTATTATTAGTTTAAGTTAATATTTTTCGTAAATTTCTTTTGATTTATATTCATAATAAAAGTGTAATGTATAAAAAAGGGTGAACCTTATTTTTAAAAAGTAATTAACAAGTTAATAACTTTTACAAGTTGTATGCTCTAAAATACGTAACAAGAAACAATTACACATCGTTTTAAAATTATTCAAAATAAATTAAAGTCTATTTTAATATTCTCCTTAGTATTTCATACTAGTTTTTAAACTATTTTAAATTTGAATAATTTTTCTTTAAAACAAGAAAACTTATAGCTACTATAATATTAATTAGTAAATTTATAAGGTTCTATGAAAATGGTTTGAAATCTACGGATACTTGCTTTCTAACTAATTCTAACAGAAAAATACAAGTGTCTGTGGATTTAATCTCGTTTTAACGCCACATAATATAAATATATTAAATTTACTATTTGACGAACAAACAAAACCCATAGCCATTAGCAGATTTTGAAATTTGGTGACTAAAATAAATTCTTTTTTAATAACAAATCAATGCCGGGTTATGTTAGTGGTACCTAACTATTCTTGAAAACATTAAAAAGGTAAAATTGAATGTAATTCCTTTGAAAAAAATAATGATTTGACCAAATGTTGGTGTGATTTACTAATATACACTGTTGTACGATTATAAAATGTATTGAACTTCATTCTTTCCATTTAGTGTAATAATTAGTTTTAATAGTGGAACTGGAAACAAATTGATCAATACTGTCTAGTATTATTTCTCTTAAAAACCAATCATAAACTTTTTTATACAACCATAATATGGTAATTAGTGTATTTTTTAATATGATTTATAAAATGCACACCTAATTTATATTAAGTAACTACCTAAATTATTTTGAATATGTTTAAAATGCAATGACGTCGGTAATTTCGCTTTTTAATTATTTTGTTTATTTAATAGTTCTTATTATCTATTAAAATTATAGTGCATATTTTGTCAATGATTACTGGTTATTCGACCAAAATCATTTCAAAAGCATTCTTAATTTTAATTACTATTTTATAAATCTCCAAACAAAACGTTTAATCCTAAGATAAAAGAAAATTTAAAAAAAGTTCTTTTTTTTAATATTGGTAATAATTAAGTTTTATAAAATATTAACATATACGATTAGATTAGGTGTCTACTATATTACAATTAAATATAAAATAAAATACCTTTACTTAAGCCAACATAACCGCATCGGAGTTCATTCATCGGATTGATCAAAATCAACACTATATTAAAACTTATAAATGTGATATAAAATATATTTAAAACAATTTCTGATAGGTAGGTTTATATTATGAAAGTTTGTACAGTTGAAAATATCACTTTGCTCATCAAAACATAGGTATTACTTGGCTTTTATCAATGATAAAAATAAAAGAAACTATATAATAATATACCTACTTCACATGCCAGGGTTAGCAAAATAAGTACAAAATAAGTAGCCCCCCATACTACAGCGTTGATAAAAACATCGATATAACAATATGGCTATAATATTATAAATACATTTAAAAAAAAAGGATTATAATTGAACAGTGTAGATGTAAAGAATGAGATATGTATCTTTCCCAAAGAATGAATGTGAACACGAATGGACCCTGGTTAAGAAACGCGTTCTTCCCTAACACAGATTAAAATATAATAACAATATACGTCATGCTATATATACTATTATAGGCATAGTTTGAATTTTTGTGTTTTTATAAAGATGATATTTTAAAATATTAAAATATAATACTTATTTTTGAAATATTGTTGTTTAAGGATCATCTAAAATCATGTCTCGAAGAGCTCGGGACATTGCCTGGATTATTAGCAACAGCACAACGGGATTTAGAAAAGGAGATAATAGCTAAAACCGATTTGGAAAATGACCGTGTCAATCTTTTGAATGAAATAAAATCATTAGTATGCATACATAAATAAATGTATATTATTTTAATTATTTTTAATTCGTACACATTTATATGCTTAAATTTATAGAAGGCAATTTTGGCGGACGATGACAGGGAAAATAAAGACAAAAAACTCAAATGTTTAGAAGAAGAAAACATAGAATTAAGGTGAATTATTTTTCCGAACGACTGAAGTTCAAATTCTAACGATATTAGACCTGTGTTCTTTATAATTTTATTATTTCGTTCGCATAACTTGTTTTTGTCAAACATTTCAATCCCATTTGTGAATCCAATTTTGAACCTACTTACATTCTTATTAAAGTTTTTCAATAAGTAAAAAAAGTTAGTTAATATTAAAGTTTACTTGTTTGTTGTGCATGATGGGTAAGAAATGTTGCAATAGTACTTATTTAAACTAACTAGGTATTATTGAAACATAATAATAGTTTATTTATGTGCATTGCTTTTGTTACTATTAAATATTAATAGTTTTTAAAATATAATATATCTTTTTGAAGAGCTATGATATTGACTTTGGAAGCTAGTGTGGAGGAAAACAAACGACTATACAAGGAACGAACCCACTATTCGTTACAATTGAAGGAGAATTTAGATCTTGTAAGAAAAGAAGCAGCTCTACAAGTGACGAAAACAAAAAATTTTACTGAATGTCAGATGCTCAAATATGTTGAATATATAAAACAATTGGAACAAAAGTTGGTCGAACACAGGGCAATAGCATGTTTAGAGTTTCAAAAACGTGACCAAGTGAGTATTTTTGTTCTGAATAGATATTGCATACATTTTATGTATAACACAACTTTATTAGAAAATTAAATATTTTGTCAAGATGTCAAAATATTAATATATATTATTATAATCATATGAGGTTATTCTAAAATGTTATTTTCTTTTTTAATAAATTAGATAGAACTACGAAAATAGTGAATACAATAATTTGTTATGATCGTGCATATTAAAATATTTCTGGTTGATCAAACAACACTAAATCATATTATTATCGTTATTATTAATATTTTTAAATATAAATTATATTTTCGATCTGTTTAATATAAAATTAGAATAGTAAGGAAATGTGAGGGGGAATCTTGTAATGATCAGATCGGAAGAAGGAAATCATCAAAATAGAAAAACCTTTAATTGAGATTTTTTAGGGAGAGATCTCTTCATCAGTTATTTTTCAGGATTTTGGGTGGGTTAAATATCGGTATGCACAATTCAAAATTAGCTGGGGTGTCATTACATTTTTAGCAAGCAGTAGAGAGGTAATTTTCATTGCATTTCATAAATGGAAGATTGCAGATTATAGTAACCATGAGTACCACTATGGCACTAATGGATGAAATGTGTACATTTTATTAAAACTATCTACATGGAAGGGTTCTTCAATTCCAATTTTCGTAAAACAGATGTGTCAACAAAGTAGAAGGGAAAAATATTTTTGTTTGACCACGGAGATCGTTTGAAATATTTGTGGCAAGAGAACCTTTAGATATTCATCTTTTATGCATTTTCAATGTGCGTAGAATTTTGGAGATTTCTGATCATCACACTATATGATTTATCTTCTTTCAGTTAATTTATTATTTGAAAATAAAATTGTTTTAATTTAAATATTTAATTGACAAGTCTCAATTAAGTATGCGTTTGATTTTAGGCCATTTACATAGGATTTACAAAGAAATTCTTCATGTGAAATTATAGATTGAATTGTGTGTAGGATGATTGGTAATTAAAAAAAACATTAATAAATATTGGCGGTATCGGTAGTCGTGGTGGAGTGATTATTGATATTTTGGGTGACTTATTTGTGTTTGCGTGGGGTGTAATATCAGTTTCCATCGGGAGTTCTCCATTAATTTAGGAAAATTAGGCGTATTTGATTTTAGAAATAAATCTGATGTCCATTAACAACACTTTTGACTTCGGATAATCACCTGAAGAAGAGTTATATAATTTGTTTAATGAACTATATGAGCTACACAAGTCAAAAATATTATCTTCAACATTTTCGGGTCATAAGATATTTTAGTTAAAGCCTTTGTTGTGCTCGGTAATATTTTATTTTGATTTATAATTTTAATTTTAATTAGCGACGTATGGTTTTTATTTATCACTCGATAAACTATGTTTGTAATGCGACAATCTGTTCATTGAAGATAGGTGCTGATGACTGACATCGTACGTGTGATTTACATTAATTAAACATTTTTGTTTTCGGGGTGTGACAGAGGGCCCTTAGGGGATGGAGTCATACTCAAAAAATTTTGTTATTCGTAGCTTTTTAGAGAAAGGAGTACGTATCACATAAAAAAAAAAAAAACGATTATTTCTAAGTTAATTGTTTTTCTAAAACAGAAAGAGCGTACAAACTGACAGAACATACATGTTGTATTTTGACTGTGTAAATCTAACTTATCATAATAATATTATCAAATGTCGTAGTTTTCGGGATAGTACCATTTATTAATTCTTTTTTGCTAACATGTTTCGTAGATTGATGGACGTTTAAGAAATCAAATAGAAGTATTGACTACAAATTTAAATGAAGCACAAAAACAAATGGGATATATAATGAAAGCAAAACATTCAATGGAAAATAAAACCGGAGAAGATGTATGTAAGATTCCCAGGGTACTAAATTCAGTATGTAATGCTTTAAATACGCCAAACCATTTAGATAGGCTAAAAGACGATTAAAGTGTGAGCAAGCCAAAATACTTCTGACAAATTTAAAGTGTATATTTTTATAATAATTGAATGATTAATAAAAATTTAACTTTTATTTGAAAATAATAATTAGGAATTAAATTTATAAATTAGTAATTACTATATCTAAATCAATTTAATAATTTCTCACCATAGTTAAATATTGTTTTTTTAAATAGGTAGGTAAGAGTGACATTATTGCTATGAATATACTTGGTTATACATAGAGTATAAAATGTATGTGATATTAATTAGTCTATTAGATACCTAAGTATTAATTATACACGAACAATCAAATTATAAATACTATAAATATATCAAAAAATCCATATTAGTTTACAATATTTTATCGTACAATTTTAAAACCATTTTAGCCCCGTATACCTATTATATTGAAAACATATTATCACGGACCTATCTTTAACACGCAAAAAAATCTTCTGCATAACAATAATTTATAACATTGGTCACTCCGTAAATGGTACACGAATACAGGTATTTAAAAATACGGTCCTTTACTATTCCAAATAAAATCCAAATAAATCCAAATAAATTACTATTAAATGATTAAATGGAGGCCAGTATACTTGGTAAATCATCCTGTATATAGGGTTACTATAGTAAACACTATTATTTTATGCTCACTATTAAGATTATGGTAAGTTATTTAAATTTTAATCACATAAGTGTAGAATAATACTTGTAGACTAAGTAATTTAAAAACCATTAGTTTTTAAAAGTTTAGCATCAATTGCAATTAAAGAACACGTTATAAAAAAATAATTTTTTTTTTATTGATTAAACCCGCGGTGGCATATTGCAGGCTATTGGGTGAAAAAAATTGTATTTATCAGTATTTTCTGAAAATTCAACACTTTTTGAATTGTTAACTAGCACCCGAATAGCGGGATACGTTAAAATGTCGATCCGGTCGATTGTTTATGTCTGGTAGTGTCTAAATTTTGATATTCCGAGCATAATATTATTCTTAAGTTTCTAAACAGTAAAGTAGGCACTAAAGTGGTTTTGAATATCAATCGGTATATGATGGGTTACGTGGTCGTGTTAAAGAACTTTACTGCAAGAATATATTATAATTAAGTAACTATAGTATCCGAATATCAGGATACTCTCGAATGTCAATCGGTACTCAACTTACTGGTTACGCCATAGTTTTGAAAGTATTAATATTCAGAACATATTCTCGATACCAAGGGTGAGTCTTAACGCGTTATTAATAAGTCGAAGTTTATTTATTTTTTTAACTTATAAGATAATAATATTATTCTTATTAACTTAACTTATAATTAACTATTTATTAATAAGGTAAATCGTAAAACGTTTAAACAATTATTTATTTTCCCGGATTTGATTATTAAAGTCACTGATATGAATAAATTTATAAACCAAAATATTTATTATTATACTCGTAACAAAATTCTATTTTTACTTTAATTCTAATAGCAGGCAGCCATAATGGTAGGTATACATTTTGACTGTACATTTTTATTTCGTCCGCCGTTCTTGTGATACTGCCGTATTGTAGTATGTACCTATAATACTACTATCACTGTTTAGTATAATATAGTGCTTCCTACATCAGTATATCCCAGTAACGTATTGAAAAATTGTTTATGCTAAACTTTGAAATATTAGTGAAGAAAATAAATAATGACACATCAAGTTTGTGAATGATCAGATTATGCGTAACAAAAGTATGATAAGTGTTACAGAATGAGGAAATAAAAAGAAAATGAATAGTTAAATTATTTGAATTGTTTATTTTTGACATATATAGGTAAATATATAGTACTTGTTAAGTTATATCTGAAGGTTCTTAAAAAAATCATACATAATTGTAGTTCTATGATACACAATAGTAGGTATTTTATTTATTTTTCTATGTATTTTGTGAACCAAGGAAGATCTACAAAAGTATTGCAGGAAAACCTAGACCGTGGCTAACTTACAGGTGTAACCACCAAGACCAATACTATAAACGACTTAAATTATTGGTCTTGGTTTGATAGTTATAGTTGAAACACATACATTTTGTATAATTAAAAAATGATAAGAATCAAATTTGTATAGGTACATTTTTCTATTTTTAAAAACATAATATTTTATCATTCATGATATTGCGGGTTTAATTATAAAGTAAATTTTTAATTGAGTATTATTTAACTTAACCCGGCCAAACGCCGCAACTAAGTACTAAAAAAAGTCTTCCAAGCATTATTAACGAAGCCCCTGGAAATTGGGATATCTATTTTATTTGCAACCAGGGTGAATGACCAGACTGGCTGCGCCCATGTGGTGTTTGTATTTGATAGAGAGGGCTTGTAACCCGGAGACTGGGTGCTATCACAGACAACATACGCATTGGCTGACTAAGTGAATAGTAACAGAACAGAACCTATAATAGGTGACCAGACAAAATGTATGTACGAAACGACCGATATAGTATTAAAATGATTCCATGCTGGCTTCGTACCGAAATTGTGAGGAGTGCGGACCAGTAAGGCTGAAATTTAAAAAGGCAGGTCGGAAAAAGTGTCTTCCTCACCGTGCCTTAAACGAGTGGTCGCCAGAGGGGAACAAAAAATTGGATAAATATATACACAATATACACATACTACACAGTACATACACGCGTTCCCATGATAATATGTTTACCCCGAATATTTCAAGAAAAAAACTGTAACCAATCTATCATCAACAACCATCAATCCAGATAACAACCACCACCAACGCCGTCCACGAACCCGATACAGCTGAAGGTTGCAGAGCTGCTGAAAGGAACAAGGCGATCCTGAGGACGTCTGAGGTCGATTCACCGTCCAGCCGGTCAATCTGACAACCACCTTCACCACACCCCGGATGTGATAGAAATCTTATCCGAGGCTGGAGCCAGAGCTTCTTGGACAAACCACAACTGGTGCACCATGAGTCCACCAACCTATCCAAAATAGGATACACACCAGTACACCACAAGTTAGATGCTACAGGACAAGTATCTAGTCGCCTTACCATGGTGACACTATCGGAAACTGGCCGTACTACCAGCATGATTAGTAGTACGGTGGGGGATATGCCGTGGTGAATTTAAATGTTGTTTGTCCGCCACGTAAACTGAACATATTTGTAACAGGGACAGGACTGGAACCAAAATTTACCGGTTTTGAACCGAAAACTTTTGAAAATCATGGGATCGAAACCCTTAAACACATTTTTTTGGAACCGAAACCGAAACCTGTATTTTGATGTAGAGGTTATTTTGGTTTTTTTCGGTTCCAAAATCCAAAAGGTAGATATCTTATCTATAGTAGTAGGTATAATATAATTATAAAGTTAGTTATTATACTACTTATTAGTAATAACATAAAAGTTGACAAGAAAACATCTAAACCTAATTATTGTAAAAATTGTTATTAATTATTATATTAAGTCATTTTTATTATTGAAATAAATTAAATATTTAGTTTAATTTAATACATATACATAGTATATAATAATAATAATAATAACGTGCATATTATGGGTAAAGATTATTTTTTGTCAATAAATGTTATAATAATATTATGTTGAATGAAACGTTTTAATTTGAATACGATAAATTATGTTGTACCTGCACCCTTGTTTAAAACAAACAGGGATTACATAGGAATATATTATTATAACAACTTCATAATTCCGTATATAGCCTATGCCGTTGAACCTAAATGTATATAGTACCTATGTTATAAGCTACGTTATGTTGATTTGCACACACCAGGTATTTAATAATTGAAATACATCCGATTAGTAAATTAATCCTCACATAATGCTAGTGTATATTTGAATGTATACTATGTACATGATGTGTCTAATATATTTATTATTTATGTATCATTCTCGATGTTGACGTTGTCACAATTGAAGCTTCTATTAGTTATAATTCATACGTACCTACTCATTAATAATTATAGTTTTATAAAAACAATATTAATGAACAAACTGTCAACTTAAAAATATTTTGACTTAAAGAAAGTAGTTTTTGTTGAAATTTTAACAATATTATGTATCATTTAAAATATTAATATTTGTTTAATCTTTATAACTAAAATTACCTTATATGTACAGTTGTAATAAAATGCCAATGTACTTATATACATTTTGACTAATAACTAATAAAATATAACGATTTTTAAACCAAACCTACAAGATTAAAAACTTGACAAATATTCAATCAGTACTTCATCAAAAAATATAACCTAAGCTTTGTACACGTTACGAATATCGACCTCAACAATACTTATTGTAAGTTTTCTCTATAAAAATATTAAAAAGAATATTAGTACCTATATAAGTTTCAACAGAATATTATTATTTGAGCTTTGATGACTTTACCCAATAATTAGTATCATAAGACATAATTTAACATGTAGATAGTTTATAGTTGATATTATATATTAGTAGATACCGTGTAGTATCACTATATGTTTCTCCGATCAGATATTTATGTTATATTATAACCTGCTGAAACATGGTTGACTTATTTTTACACTTGTCAGCTGGCGCATAGTATACATCCTAACTACAGGTGAGCATAGAATAGAATTTCGGGTTATTGCTATGTTATTTTTTTACCACATTCTTTATTTGAGCCTATTATATAAATATAATTATATATATTTTTGGTTCGAAACTTGTTTAAATTTAAAAAAAAAGTGAGGTGCATTATTTTTAATTTTTAAGGAATTCAAACATTTTTGTGGAGTTTTTTTTTAAGTTATTACTTTCCCAGTCAATAAAATAATATGAAATATAAACGTATAGTGACTATTGTGAGAGACGCGACCACGACGTCTTAGACTATTGAATTCGTTTGTAACTAAACCTAAATCAACATTTGAAGCAATTCATCGTTTTGTAAATAGAATACTTAATAATTTAGAATGGTTTTGGGTCATAGACTTCTTCCATTATAAACGATAGATTTTACAGGCAAATGAAAACATGTACTGCCCTTAGGTACTTATTATTTATACTTACTTACTTACTTACTTATCAACGTTATTTAATAATATAACATTAAATAATTATGTTTTTCATTTTTATTACCAATCACGTTTTTCTGAAAAACCTTATTTTATTTAGTAACAACAGATAAATAAGGACCCCTGACTAAGGGACTTAACTTTAGGGACACCAATTACAACATTTCAGAAGGTGCGCTGCAGGCACACAAGGCGGACCCCACCGTGGCCTGCGCACGCCCAACTGATAACAAAAGCTGAGAAGCAATAAAAGTACGATAGACGTTTTTGATAGGTACTTAAAGAGTTTATGGACGATTTAAAATCCAGCGTTTTATGTGATTTTGAACAAACCACTGCTATACAACAAATTAAATATACTTTTGCAACGTTAAAACTTCCGGATATTCAGTATATCAAAACCAAGTACCTAAACCTATTGAAGAATTGTAACAGCACTTATATAGGTAATAATTTCTCAGTAAATAAAATATTATCTTAGTGATATATGTAACACCCCGAATTAGTAATTATATTATTACCTACGCACTAGTTGTGATATTTCTTGTTTATGGTATATAATATATATATCATATACTACTATTTAATAAATCCCATTTCTTTTTATCTTTTATGTTTTTGTATATTTGATAAATTGTTTCCGACAATGTTGTCTAGCAATTTTTAATTTTTTTTTTTTGGATTCACATCGTTGTAAAAGAAATATGCAATCGGCTATTAATAATGTATTAATATCGTTATATTAAAATAAGATTATATTAAATCATATCGAAACAGGTATTTATTTAAAAAAATAATATGCAAATTAAAATTAAAATATCTAAATTGCACTTTTAAAATACCTACCTATATAACTGAAAATATCGTCTCGTTTAAAGTGTAGTTACTACGTAGTCAGTAAAGCATAATTAATATTACTGAGTATACCTAACTATTTACATTCACTACCTATCTTGGTTAATTAAACTTTTTAACATGCAATGAGATAATGGAAGATGTGGTTTATCATTTTATTTTTGGTACACTTAATTGTAAGTTACTGTTTATTTAATATTACTGAATAACCTAACCTATAATTGGAAACCATATTAAGATCGAATATGCAGTTCATAAACCGATTAATCAAAGATTTCAAGGGTACCTCCTTAGTTTAATATGAAATAGTCCTAATGCAGTGCATACAATTTTTTCGGTGCAACCCATTTGCGCCCATCACACCTTTTTTTTATATCCCATTTGCGCCCGAAAATGTTTTAATAAAAATGCGTTAAAACCGTGCAACGTTGCCAGATTGTATTACTTTATAACTATTGTACATATTATTTACTAGTTTTAACTATTTTTAATTTGTACGTTACACTCTTATCGATATTATCGAATATCGATCCATTTTATCTTAATTGCACTTCATGACGACTCTCATCACTTCTCTCTGTGAGTGTGCTGTGCAACGTTGTGAGTTTCGTGTGTATAAAAATGGATTTTAAAATAATAAATACTACTAAAAACCGTGAATGCTTAATTTTTCGTAACTTTAAATTACACTTTAGTAGAAATTTGGTTTCGGGAGATATAAGTTGGCGTTGCGTTAAAAAAAATTGTAGTGCGTATGTAAAAACCAATTGTTCAAAATCAACACTAACAGATATTAAAGACATCCATAAGCATGAACCGAATTCTATTGAAGAATTAAA
>WHPZ01576078.1:0-26620 GCA_016617965.1 Macrosiphum rosae | reverse complement strand
TGTCTGTCATCACGGTTTAGGGCAGTAAAACTGTTTCGATTCAGTATCTTGTTCGATGGGAAAGTTAATCTAGTTGGTGCATTCGGGAGGTCAAATTTTAAAATTCTCAATAGTTTTCAAAAGCGGCGGGAAAAACAATGTAAAATTAAGGAAAAACGGTAATTTTTCCACAAAATGGATTTTGGTTTTTGGTCTAACTCTAAAATAAATCAACGTATATACATGAAATTTTCACTAGTAGTTTATATTTGAATTTTCTATACACGATACAATTTTCAAAATATTTTGATTTGTTTTAAATTGTTTTAGAACATTTCCAGTTTCCAATTTTATTAGATTTTTTTTTCTATGAATGTCAATAAAACTTTATTTGTTGGGTGAAAAAGCTTGAAAATATAATATAAGGCTCCTACTATATTGTTACAATAGTAGTTGAAAAAGATTAAAAATCCTTAGTCATAGTTTTTTTTTATAAGCATTTAAAGTTCAAATCTTGACAAAATACGGAAAAATCACGAAAATTAGCAAATTATTTTGAGTTGAGAATTCATAAAAATTTTTCTTTTTAAATCTAAGATTTGAAAATGTAATACAAGATAACTCATAAGTTCATCTACCTTTATCAAAAAAAAAAATGTCTACAAGCATATCAAATTAAATTTTTATGAGCTTTTGAAGATCATATTTTTACAATATTGGATATTCACTCGATTTCTCATGTATAGGTTTTGTTATTATACTGTACCTAATTAAAAAACGAATGACTGTGGATACTTGGAAGTTTCACTGAATGTTTATATTAGCATTTTCTATACACCATACAATTTTCAAAATAATTTGACTCTTTTTGAGCTGTTTACTGACATTGTCAGTTTTCAATTTTTTTAGTTTTTTTTTCTATAAATATCAATAAAATTTTATTTGTTAGGTAAAAAAAAAGGTGAAATTTAATGCGAGGCTCCTGATAAATTGACATATTGTTACAATCGCAGTTGAAAAATATAAAAAATACATAGGCACAATTTTTTTTTATAAGCATTTAAAGTTCGAATTTCGACAAAATATATCATATTTTAAAATTTAATAATAATTTTGTAGTTAAAAATTTATAAAATGTTCAACTTTTATAGCTAAGGATTGAAAATTTAAAACAAGATTCCACGTAAATAGGTTATATATAAATTATTATAATCATAGGCTGACTGACCGTTTTCGCTCAGAATCGTTTTTCTTATAGATACAATGATATTATATCATTGAATTCAAATTTAACACCATCCATTACAGTGACCCACTTGTAACCTACTGTACAGCAGAGCAACTTTTTGTTATGTGATTAAAATTTAAATTAAAAATAAATTAAACTAAAAGGAATGAGTATTTGATTTTAAATACAGATACTTTGAGAATTAATTTAAAATACTTTGCCCAAGTACTTTAATCTAAAGTATTCAAATATTTTTACTCAAATACTTTACAAGACTGCAAGTATCATATATACTATATTATGGAATTAAACGCAAAAAATATTAGGTAGTTCAATTAACTATAATTGTCTTTAAAAGTATTTTCTATGTATTATATGTGTATAAAAGCAATCGTATTACAACTATTATTATTCAGTACAAATCCGACGTGAAGTTATATTAAGTTATGTTAAGTTATCTATCTATGAAATTATACAACGATAAATATTAGCGCTCAGTGGATATAATCAAAACACAGAAGTAATATAAACATTACACGTATTTATCAACATAGTTCTGCCATAAAGCCAATCCCTGCAATTTCCCAACTTGGAAGCAATGCGAGCTAGCCTTAACTCTTTACTCTAAACCTGATAAACCGTTTGGATAAATAGAGTGGTGGCTCCTCGGAATGGAATTTAGTTTTCGTGTTTGTGCAGAAATAAACCACATAAAACTGAAAACACAAGAATTTGTACAACGATACAATTTGTAGGTAAATATACAGATATACCAACAGACTGTGTTATTCCAATTTCAAACTTAAATTTAATGCAGTAGTTAATCATTATACTTATACCATTTATGATTTATATAAAAACAAAGGTACTTTGGTCTATTATATATTTCTACATGAAAAAAAATGTAGATGGAACACATAGGTGTGGGCCATAGGTACATGTCAAATAATAGTATGTACTTTGGTAGGTATATTATTAATGTTGAATACTAAGAAAACATTTTAAATAATATTATAATATTATAACGATAAACGGAGAAGAATATTGCAAAATACGTTTTTACGGACCTATAATATCGGTCGATTCGCAATATACCTACGTCTAAATCGATATAGGACAGCGGATCTTGTGTTGCGAAATATTATTGTTTGTTGTTGGTATAATAAAATAAATTGCACAGGTATGTTTTATGTGCATAAGGATATATAAATAATAAGCATGAATATTGCATTTTGTATATTTTACCTTTTGTGTTTGTTAAACATTGGAATACGATGGCTTACGTGACCGTCTGTCGCTTTTCGGATACGCTCCAGATGCTTAGTCAACACTCAGCAGGATTACCTTTCCAAACCAACTGTCAATCGGTATGGCCTTGCTTTAGGCTAAGGTGGATTAGAATTAATATAGAGCACCCAGATCATGTATCTATTGAAATTTGAAGTTTTGTTTTCGTCATATTATATTATTATATACTTTATTCGAAAATAGAAACATTCATTATTATCTTCTGATTAGTTCTTTCTTTAACTTTCCAATTTACATTTTAAAACGGCGATGCATACATTTAATATTGTTCATATTTATAATGTATTTCAAACTTTTAGAATATTTGTTTTTATATTAGGTATATTATACACATGATAAACGAGTATCGCGAAAAGAATTCAAATTCAGAAAATAAGGACAATACACTAATAATGTATATAGTCAAAAAATGGAAAAAAAAGAACCGTCTAAAATAAGATATTTATAGTCTAAACTGGTTTATAAATATGTGTTTGTATGTATGTCAAAGATGGAAAAGGGATGGGTAACTAAATTCCATTAACCGTAAACTCTTTCAAAAATTTGTCTTACAAAGTTCTTGAACAATTGAGCTATTTTATTATTTTGGTTTTAGGCAAATATTCTATCCAAATTAATTTTTGATTTTGATAGTTTGAATTAAATTGATTAAACCATCATAAATTATTTGGCTGAAACATAAAAATTTTGCAAAACAAAATAAAATCATTTTCTTTATGACGTAAACATTTTAATACGAATAAAAACTAAGTGAACAGCTATAAAATGGTTAACACTTTTATATCGCACAATATTCATCATTTATAGATCAAAAACTAAAAAAAACAAATATTTCAAACTTCTATAAGTATCAAGCTTAAAATAAGACTAATTATTTTGAAAATTTGATTGAGTATAAAAAATTATAGTGAAATATTTTGAGATACTACGAATAATATTCTTTAAATAAATAACAAATCAAAATTGTTATCAAAATAACAAAAATATTTCAAGAGTAAGTCATTATTATACGTTTGGTACTCAAATATCCAATGCTATCGACAATTATTCAACTTAAATCGCTGAATGATGATAATAATTATAATATGTTTAATGTTTATGTGGCTTTATGTTGAACCTTTTTTTTTTTTTAATTTTCAGTAAAAAGTAATTATGGTGCATACTGTATTATAATATATTCAATCATAAGGCGTTAAAATTATAAATTTCATGAATTTTGTTTTACAAAATAATTTACATAATATTTTATTGATTTTGATAAATTATATAAATTATGACATTCAAAATTCAACGCTAATAAAAAAAACAGTGACTATGTACATTTCCTTAATTTTTAATTGAGGTAAGAACAACTTACGATACATCTCGTATTACATTTGCAAACATTTGTTGAAAAATCCATCCCTCTACATTTTTTTTTAAAAATGTTTACAACAAACAAATACAAATTTGTCAAAAACTGGGTTTGCGTGAAAATTACCGGTTTTTTTTTCACTATGTTATAAAAAATACCGGGGACTTTTACTTTTGACCCCCCTTCCTTCCTTTACCTAAATTACCAACAAGATACAATTTTTTACCAAAAACCACTCTCAGAGTACAAGATTGAACCATTTTTACTGCTCCGAAAGGGTATGGTAAACACACAAAATAAAAACTTTGTTTTTTGATATTATAATTACTCCGACCAGAATCTAAAATGTATAAATCTTTATAAATAAAATAAGTAAAAATAAAAAATGTTCTTACTTCTTTGATACCACTACTAAGATGGTTCTTTATTCTATTTAATGCTGAGAAAGATAATCTCTCGGAAGAACCTACATGTATAGTAATTACGAATGTATAATAATTAGGTATATATAGGTATTGTATAGGTACACCGTCATTATTATATTGCGTTATAGAGTATCCATAATTTATACAATTAGTTCTAAGGCATTTAAATTACCCACGATCCACAAGTGATTGCAAACCAAACAAGAAATTTACCAAAATTCATTGATGCAAATATTATGCATAATTATCTGTCTGTTAGAGATGGCATTGATTATTCTTGAGATTTAGAACTAAGCAAATTAAATGAAAATACAATTATTATTGTCGATCAATTGAAATCATAACATTGTGATCAATTATAACAATACTAGTCACCACGCTTAGTTACGGCTTACTTACATTTTATATACAACTCACAAGTCAATAACAATACAAATAGGTATTCTATTCTATTCTATTTTTTTTTTATATAACTTATAAGTTTAATTGATATTTTAATTTCTGAATTTTCTTATCACGGCCACGTTCCTTTGTTATAACTTTTTTTAATCAGATTCACTTGAATAATTTAATTTTATATTAATTCCAATATAAAGTTTTCAAAATATTTCAATTATAAAATAATTAATGATTATTATTGGTTAATGATATCTGATGAATTTCCAAAATGTTTCTTACTTTTTGTTTACAAACCACAAAATAAAATAACAGTTTTTATAATGCGTGACATAATAATATTTTATTCGACAATTATTGAGTAGCACATAATTTTCTCGGGAAATTATAATTTATTTTAAATGGGGCAAACCGGCAATGCGTCTACCCTTCTCACGAAAACAGACTGTGTTAAATGCCTACAGAAAACTAAATATCTTGATACATAATGTACCTTAGCTACAACTATCAACCAGAAGTCATTGATGCGCGTAAATGCATTCAGTGCCACCGTATTTGAAAAGCCCGTTTGTGTCTAAATGATTTATGCGTAACCGAACGGAGTCATACAATCCGACAACAATATTAATACAGATTATAATTTATATAGGTACCATATGTTTATTATTATGCTTAAGTCTCTCATTCTAACTTCCTGGGTAGTGAAACGTAATTGAAGACTCGTTACCAATGAAAAACATAGTTGTTAATGATAAATATAATAAAAAAACAAAGCTATAATTATATTAATTATATTTCTCCAAAATTAGTTAGGTACCTACCTACCTACTTTAAGTAATGATTATTTCAAAAATAACCAATTCAATATTCATTTAATAATATTAAACAGGTAAAATATCAAACTATGGTACCTGGTCACCTGGAATATCTGATTGAAATCAAATACTGTAATTGGAAAAAACTCTAAGAGTTTGAAATTAATTTTTAATATTTATGAAATCCCAACGCTTCAATAGTCCATGTGCCATAATTATTTGTACACTTGTATCAACTTTTAAAACATTGTAGTACCTATATTATTATTAATTATTAATTTTTATAATCACCCGGAAAGGTCAGTATCACATAAACATACATTTTTTATAAATGGAAAACTCTCTCATATAGTTAATATTATATACTTAGCTATAGAGAAAATAAGTGTATCTGAATAGGTAATAGAATATATGAAAATGCATTATCGAGGCTTGAAAGGTATTAAAGATTTATATGAATCTTGTTAAGTTAAAATTTGATTTTTTTATAAGGACCTAGCAGACAGGTTATCGATAAATGTATCAAATTTAATATTGTTCTATACAAAATGAGGCCTATTGATTTGACAACGAGTGCCATAATATGTGTATTATTAATCACATACTTCGAGTCCATATACTGTTACTATGCAATATTATAGTTATTTTATAAAACATTTATATTAGTATTGATTCAAAATTGTAATAAGTAGTTGGCTGATTTATGTAACGGTTAAAATAATGTCAGCAAATTGTTTATTTGTGTAAAGCATAAATACCTTTTTATTATTTTTTTTATAAATTGAAGTACAAAATAAGATATAAATACCATAAAATTATAAAGAAGATGACGGTATAAAATATGCCATTTTTAAATCCTATATTTTAGAATTTTTTATGAAGTTTGATATCATTTTATAGGATAGCAAAGATGAACTGGAAATTGTGTCTACAAATTTTGAAATCGATGATAATGGTGGTTGCTTAGAATCAATTCAAGATGCTGATAAAAAAGCCGTAAATATTGCAAAAATAATAATTCGATTGAAGCAAGACTTGGCTAATATGAAAAATGTGTGTATATTTTTTGTTGATAACTCATAAAAGTGTTTAAATGGTTAATGTTTATACATTATATTGTATATAGGACTGTGGAGCCACAGAAATGGAAGTATGTAAGGTACAAGAACAGTTAAGAGAAATGGTGGCCCATTATAAAAAAACTGTCGCTGAGGTACTCGAATTGGCTAATACTAATAACTTCGATCTTGAAAACCTCGAATGTCAAAAAATTGACATAACTCAACATACAAATCCAAAAAATTGTATGGCTTCAGTAGTCAAAGCATCTGTAAGATATACTTTTCAATAGTATTGAAACAGTAGTTATACTGAAGGAAACCTGTTAGATATTAATTGTAAAATAATGACCCTTGAACTCTACTTACAAACTAGGGACATAATAATATATATTGCTTTTTAAATCTCCCCTCATCATACATACGAGAAGTACTTTAGTACAATAAAATATAAATATTTAAAAAGTTTGATACTATTTTTACACTTTCTATTTAAAATTTTAATCGGTGATTGACTATAATAAAAGTTTATTATGTCAATCTCGATGGCGTACCCAGTTTCGTTATTATCATGTTAATTTAAATATTAAGTTAACAAAATTTACTAATTAAACCACAACGCCGTTCTTCCTATAACAATTTAAATACATATTATATAATATAGTTCATTTATAAGTTTTAATATCTAATATTTCAGATTTCAAATTAAAACATTTTTTTTTTTTTTATAAATATTTTTTACTAACAGCAGGATAGGTAACATGCGATCGTGGTTTATATTATCATTATATTGTTTGTTAAAAACGTAAAGTTTATAAAAAGTAAATTTTCTTCATAAAAATAGAATCACTTTGACTGAACAATATCATTTTTATTTTTTTGAATTTTTTTTTCTTGCATAATATTGATATTGATAAAATAAAAACAATTATTTACCATACTACACATTTTTCGTATATTATCATTTTGAAATCACTATTGAAATATTATGTTCGTAAGATGCGATTATTTGTAAGATACTTTGAACTAGTATTTACATTTTTAAAATTGTCTTCATATAGGTTTAGTGGGGCCCATTATCATCTTGAAGAATAAAATAATATACAACTCATTCAGAAGCGGGCGTGTGTCGTTCTCTTTACGAAATTTTAAATGTTTCAAAATATATTTAGGTACATAATATGTTGTTCTAAAAATAGTGGTCACTGATCACAATATAATAATAACAAAAATTATACTTCTTTACAATAATTACGTGGCGATTATCTGCAGTACAAAACTTACTTAATTATGTATATATGGATACAATAATGAACTAATTTTAGACTGATTTATTCAAACATATAATATTTCAAATAGGTACACCATTATTTGTATTTAGACACTTTGGTACACTTAACTAAATCAGTTATCATTTTCAATACCTACAATAGTACTATAAATATTCCCCTTAGGTACCATATAAAAGTTAGAATTCTCTTAATTGTTTGTAAGTACTTTATATATTACTATGTACTTCCTAAATTCAAACTACTACCAAAATGTCAGTAATATTAAGAGGTTATCACTAGTGAGCACACGATTAAGGTTGAGTAGAAAGATCATTATGTGTACACAATTTTATCTCACTGTTTAAAGTATGGTTTAAATTATGGTTTAAACGAATACTTGACCAGGCAATGTTTTGTTAAAAAGAGGTGCTCAAATGTATTGACTTGGATGTTTATCAAAATAAATTAAAAATAATAAAGTTGATGTAAGATTTAAATTCAGTTATTATAAAGATGGTTTGTGAAGCATTTTTAGTTCTTTATACTAAATGTATTAACTAAAAAAATAATTAGGATAAATACATATTTGTATTGAACCCAATATCTTTCTTGTTCTATTAATAATCTTAAAATTTTATAAGCTTATAAACATCTTTGATTATAAATAAAATAATAAAAAATATAATCGAACATAATTCTGTGTAGTGACTTTGGGCAAATATTAATTCATTAATTTACCCAATTAGGTATGTAATATGCATATTATACAAAAAAAAAACAATTGTTATAATTGAGAAATATAAAACTATACATTTTCAGCATTTGTTAATCAAATTTATTATTAAATAGTTCAGTTAACTGAATATTTAAAAATAAATTGGATTATAGTATTTTATAACTGAAAATAATAATAAAACTGATAGATACTATTACAATTTACAACTAAAATAATTTAATTAATTTAAAATGTACACAAAAATATGATTTTAATAAATATGTTTGTATTATGGATTTAAGGACAAAGAACTAATTGCCCCGTGGATATTGATCAACAACGAGCAAGAGTACCCAACGTTTTTTCGTTATGATCTAAATAATAATGGAATTAAATTCAATGAAGTTAGTGATGAAAATTAGCTGATTAATTAATGTTATATTTAAATATAAAAGTATAAGGTTTTTTTCCAATTAAATATTACTTTAGCACGACAATCAGTCAATTTGTTCGTGTAACGATGAATCTGAAAATTGTTGTTTGAGCGATTGTGAAGATAATTGTACCATAGCTGATAATTGCCATACATATTCCAAAAATACAGATACTGATTGTATAAACGAAGGGTTTAAAAATGAACTTATGTCAATGAAGGGAGGAATAAGGATATTAAATCAACAGAACCGTGATTTTCTGTGCAAACTTAACAGTGCTGTAATGACAACCCTCTATTAATTTGATTATAATTAATAAATATTTTTTTTCTTTTAGAATCAACAAACACTTGCCTTAACAAATTCTCTTCAAAAGAAGGTGAAATAAGGTGACATTTTTTTTAAACCATCAAACATAATAACTCTGGTTATTTTTTTCAGCTGGCTTACAAGCAATCTAAGGGAATAAATGATAATGTCACATGCTTTCCTGATCACAACGAATCGGTAGGTATTAATTAATTTAAACAAATTATAATATCAAACTGTTTATACTTTTAAAAGTTTTTTTTTTCTTAAATTTAAAATTCGATTTTAAAGAAATCAAAACCGCAAGTTTTAATGCTTGAAATCAATCGATTAAATGACGAATTAAAGAGACTACAACGTGATAAATGCCAGATTGAATTAGCTAAAAAAGTGTTAAACATATCCGAGAACATGTGTCCTGTAAGTTTTTTAACACAAACAATGAATAATAGCGTAGCCGACTTATTATTATAAGGTTTCCTATGACTGTGTATAGAATTGTGCAGAGACGAAAACTCTATGCAATGATCTTGAACCCAAAACGGCGGAGTATAATAAATTATTGGCAGACTATAAGTGAGTTAACAAAATAATATAATATGACATTATGACAATAATACATAATCAATCCTAATAATTGTACATACCGTTTAAATAAAAACTAGTTACACGAGTACACACATATCACATAATATAGAGTAATCATGTGTGCAGCGTTCGGTCGCAGGGTATGAGGCTGATAAAATGTGCTACCCAAAAATATAAATGTCCTTAAACGGCATTGCTGCTCGTACCATTGCTCTGAAAATGTGTATTATCACTGATTCATATAATCTAAGAAACAATGGGTTTTTCATCATTTTTTTAATTTTTTATAAAGTCGTGTTTATTGAAAAAGATATAATCGTATTATTCTATTGTCATGCAATTATTCAGCCGTGAACATAGAACGTACCTACAAATGTTGTTATTTTTTTTTTTTTCTAAAAAGTGTTACATTTGGACTTTTGTCATAATATTATTCCATTTAAAAAAGTGTCTACTCCTAAACAATTGGATACGAAAGTGTATACCCTGCGAACGGACTAGGACAGTAATATTATAGGTATAATTTGCTTAGAGAAAAAAAATTGTATTTTCATTGAGTAACCATAAAAAATAATAATATAATTAATAGCCAAATGTTTCAGTTTTCTAATATTAATATTTTGTTGAATCACAATAAATAACTACCTAACTAATAATTTTTGAGGAAATTTTTTTTTCTTCTGGTAGAACCAATTTCTTTGATATTTTAACTTCAAATGCTTATAAAAAGTATCAATACCTACTATGTCTTTTCGATATTTTTTAATTGCTATGTCAAATATCATAATATGCACATTGCATACCTATTGTATTACATTTTCAACATTTTTACGAGTTAAAAATAATCTTAACATAAATCATAAAAACAATATCAACCAAGTCAAATATTTTTAATTGTAATATATATATATATATATAAATGGAGCTGGAAAAATGCCGTTACCGCATCAATCAAGAGCGGCTGGTCCGATTTGGCTCAATTTTTTTTTAAGATGTTCGTAATTGCCAGGAGAAGATTTTAGGAAAATCCAGCGGAAAAGTAGGTAATCTGGATGTAAAAAATACAACAGTGTATTATATTTTATTGGTTGCTATTGGTTAATCGGGCATGTTTGTTGATTTGTATTATTATTTTTTGTCAATATATATATATTATTTATACATAGGTATAAAATTAATGTTTGTGTGTGGATTAGACCTCTGGAAAGAAGACAGGCTAATTTAAAAATGATTAAATTTGGTTTTTTTTATTCATCGGATCTTAGTACTTTTAAACTTGGTATAACTTTGATACTTTATAGTTAAATTATACACTTACGTACAAACAGTACGTGGTCCGCGATCTACCGCAGGTAGATTGCCTACCTGATAATATAGTGCTGCGAATCAGAATTTTTATTCTAGGCAACGGAAAAGTTAGGATCAATTTTGAACACCATACACTGAATATTAAATAACGAATTGAAAAAAGTTTGAGTCATAGAGAGTTGGTACGTTTAACGGGCAACGAAGTGCATGGGATCAGCTAGTATAATATAATAATTTACAGATAATATATTTCAAAAATTATATCATGTTTAGGAAATTTGAATACACATATTTAATGAAAATTTTGAATTTTACTGTTATTCCTTTTTTAAATATAACAATAAAACAAAATTGATTTTGTTGAAAATATATTATGGTTTCCGCCTTTTTTGTTGTTAGTTTTTCCCAACTATTCAGAATAGTACTTAAAATCAAATACTTTGGACTACCTAAAGCCTATTGTAGCGACTATATCAAATTTCTTTCCAGGAAACATTCTCAATGTTGAGTAAAGCAAATGTTTTGCTCCAAAACGCGTTACCACGTACACATACAAAAACATTTCATTGTAAAACCAATACATTCATCGCTCCACTCATAATCGAAAATCACAATTTGTGATTCAATTATAATTGAATGATACTAAATAATATTAAAAAAAATCTCATAACTCAATAATTCGAGACCACACTACACACTGCATAGTACCTACACAATACATATTATGTATAAAGTAAATTGTATATTATATTATTAACAGTTAAAACATATTCATTTATGTAGTATGTGTCAACTTGCATAATTTATTACTTACTCACGAAATATTAACCTACATTGATTTTCAGCAATAAGTTATTAGAAATTGCAGATCTACGAAATATGTTGGCCGAAGCTGAGTGTAACCATAAGACTTGTGAGGGCCGTTTAACGATATTAAAAACACAAGTGTGTCAGTTACAAAAACAATTGTTTGAATTCAATTCAGCCAAATCCCACGTAATTGATTTACAATATTATTGAGGGTAGGTATAATATGAATAACCCAATATTTATACAGGATCCTGAAGTGGCCAGTTCGAATGAAAAATATTTGATTGAGAGCTTGAGAAGTCGTTTGCTAGAGGCAACCGAGGAAAAAAATAACATGCAGATGGTACTCGATTTTCATCTGACCGAACTCGAGGATAAAAAATCAAAGGTCATTTTCGGTTGCAATGTCAAAACTATACAATTAGCGTTGTACTCTGAACTAATGTCATGTTATTTTCATTTATGTTACCAAACTATTGGGTTTTAGTATTTGGCAGTTCTCCAGACAAATCAAGAACAAAAATATCGCATTGAAAGTATTTGTAAGGAAAAAAATACAATTGCTGAAGAATACGAAGCGGAGTTTAATCGAATGAATGTAAGATATCCATTCTGTATTATTATTATTATTATTATTATTATTATTATCATGTTTTAAATAATTCTAATGTTTTTATTTCGATGGATAGACAAAGTAGTAGACTTGCTAGGTTGAAATATTTACCACTTATTCGTTATAAATGTTATTAATTATTATATTCTATATAAATAAGAGGCAATGTTTGATTTGACTTGGGTTAAAACTTCATTTTAATATTATAAGGTATTCCACATAAAGTAATCGAAATACTTGTAAAAGTATTCAGAATATAGAATTAAATCGTTTTGGGAAACTATATTTGAACTTAAAACACTTATAAAAATACCATGCATAATAGTATTTTGGCATTCATAATCATTGATAATTTTTATTTTTAATATATTTTTATTGCAACGATAACAACATGTTACTGTGTGTTATCTTGTATTAAAATAATTTCGAGCTTTTTGACGGATTCTAAACTTATTTGTGGAATTATGTTCGATTTTTTATTACACTTCTAATAATAAAAACTTGAATGAAATCTTGTCTTAAATCTGTCAAATTGTAGGTAGCTACGAAATAATGTTCTCGATTTTGTCTAAAACCAATTTAGCGTAAAAAGTATTTTAATTTTTAATCCTACCTCCCCCCTTAAATACCAACTACATTCACTTTCTTACCATAAAATATATTTAAATCGAAGATTGAAGCATTTTCACTTCAAATAGTGATGACACACGCACACACACAAAAAACCACACATCGTTGTAAAATAAAGATATTTCACACAGAACCTAAAACAATGTAATAAATATAAATATTAAATGCTTAAACGACACTACCCATGCACATTTAGTTCTGGTCTTAGATAGGTATGTAAAACATATCCAATTTGAATTCAGCAGAACCAATTTTGTGTTGTTAGCTTAAATATTAGAGTGAATTGACCTATTATCAAACTTAAAGGTATTATGTGTAGGTAGGTATACTTGAGTGTTACATTTCTTACAGTATTTAAATTTTTTATCAACACCACGAGTAAGTGATATATTAAAAATGTTTAAATATTGCTTAAAAATGTAAATATGGAAAAACACAGATAGGTACTTAATGTTTTCGCCTTTAAGTTAGATAATTGGTAAATTCACTCTAATGCTTAAGCTAACACCTAACAACGTAATATTAGTCCTGCACTCCTGCTGAGCTAAGATATGATATGTTTTACGTCTGTAATATGGAGACAATGCATGTGTAGCGTTCTCTTAATAAAGTAGTAATTTTAAATAATTCAAACATTGCAAACACTGTTGAACCATAAACAATATTGTATTACATTGTGGTTTGGATAATATCGGTGATGTTTTGGTAAGCCAAAACTCTTTGCATTGATATGAAGGGTTGAGTATAAAAAAAAAAAATCATTTATTCAATGTATTTGTATTATAATATTTGATAATTTATACAATACCTGCTCTTGTAAGATGTTTGTTATTTTTTCATACTTGGGATCTTCGGCAGTTCCGAGAAAACGAATTTCATTAATATGTAAAATAAATGTAGATGGCCACTTGAAAAGTTACAATCTCTTTTTAAATTCAAAAATAAATAAAGCCTTGCCTACTCATATTATATTTTTTCATAAAGTATAATGCAATCATAATAAAATTACAAATTACCAATAAAAGTAAGTATCTACCTATGTGATGTAGTCGCAATATGATTTAATATTTTTAATCCCTTATAATCCGGACGATTTGACGCTCTGAACAACGGGTGACTGTAATTAGTAAAGATTATCATGACAACGCTACAATTTGATATAATCCATTAGTATTATTTGTTTTAATAAAATTAAAAAAATCATAATAATTCTAAACTTATGTATAGCATTTTTAATTAAAAACTGTAATATAATATTTCGATTATAAAAAAGGAAATGTTTTGCTTACAAATGCCAATAGTTTATTTTATTTATATTTGAAATTATTTAAGTAAGTAAAAAATAAATAATATCCAAGTGTCACAAAAAAAAAACTGTACGACGAGTTTTTACAATGTTTAAAAGGTTGATATTTTACTGTACCAACGATCAATAAAATATTTAAACAATAAGGGTTCTAAGACCTTTAAAATAATAACTTTCTTTCATTGATGTCTATGTGTGTCCTCACTAAAAATAATTCATATATCTACATAATAATCAAAAATATTTAAAAATCTAGAATTATAAAACATCGAAAATACATTATATTTTAACCTATAATCAATAATTATCACCAAAATAAATAGGTTATATTTTAATATTTGTATTTTTAAAAGTGTAACTGGCTATAACTCTTAAATTAAGCTCGCAACAAAAAATAAAATAAAAACAATAATATATAAGTAGGCATATTTCTTAGAAAATGTTTGGTAGATATTTTACGTTCTAGTAGATGATATTCAGATGCTTCTTGTTCAAATCATATCTTTAAACTTTGTTTTCAAACTTTTCATAACTCTCCATATTATGGAAAAAAAAAGAGAATTTGGAGATTTAAAAGTGTGAAAACATAGTGTTTGTGTTTGGACTTAAACTTCTTGAAAACTAAAAATAAGTTAAAGTTTTTAACGGAAATTTCTTCTTTGATTGTAAATTATTATTTATTATTAGTTTAAGTTAATATTTTTCGTAAATTTCTTTTGATTTATATTCATAATAAAAGTGTAATGTATAAAAAAGGGTGAACCTTATTTTTAAAAAGTAATTAACAAGTTAATAACTTTTACAAGTTGTATGCTCTAAAATACGTAACAAGAAACAATTACACATCGTTTTAAAATTATTCAAAATAAATTAAAGTCTATTTTAATATTCTCCTTAGTATTTCATACTAGTTTTTAAACTATTTTAAATTTGAATAATTTTTCTTTAAAACAAGAAAACTTATAGCTACTATAATATTAATTAGTAAATTTATAAGGTTCTATGAAAATGGTTTGAAATCTACGGATACTTGCTTTCTAACTAATTCTAACAGAAAAATACAAGTGTCTGTGGATTTAATCTCGTTTTAACGCCACATAATATAAATATATTAAATTTACTATTTGACGAACAAACAAAACCCATAGCCATTAGCAGATTTTGAAATTTGGTGACTAAAATAAATTCTTTTTTAATAACAAATCAATGCCGGGTTATGTTAGTGGTACCTAACTATTCTTGAAAACATTAAAAAGGTAAAATTGAATGTAATTCCTTTGAAAAAAATAATGATTTGACCAAATGTTGGTGTGATTTACTAATATACACTGTTGTACGATTATAAAATGTATTGAACTTCATTCTTTCCATTTAGTGTAATAATTAGTTTTAATAGTGGAACTGGAAACAAATTGATCAATACTGTCTAGTATTATTTCTCTTAAAAACCAATCATAAACTTTTTTATACAACCATAATATGGTAATTAGTGTATTTTTTAATATGATTTATAAAATGCACACCTAATTTATATTAAGTAACTACCTAAATTATTTTGAATATGTTTAAAATGCAATGACGTCGGTAATTTCGCTTTTTAATTATTTTGTTTATTTAATAGTTCTTATTATCTATTAAAATTATAGTGCATATTTTGTCAATGATTACTGGTTATTCGACCAAAATCATTTCAAAAGCATTCTTAATTTTAATTACTATTTTATAAATCTCCAAACAAAACGTTTAATCCTAAGATAAAAGAAAATTTAAAAAAAGTTCTTTTTTTTAATATTGGTAATAATTAAGTTTTATAAAATATTAACATATACGATTAGATTAGGTGTCTACTATATTACAATTAAATATAAAATAAAATACCTTTACTTAAGCCAACATAACCGCATCGGAGTTCATTCATCGGATTGATCAAAATCAACACTATATTAAAACTTATAAATGTGATATAAAATATATTTAAAACAATTTCTGATAGGTAGGTTTATATTATGAAAGTTTGTACAGTTGAAAATATCACTTTGCTCATCAAAACATAGGTATTACTTGGCTTTTATCAATGATAAAAATAAAAGAAACTATATAATAATATACCTACTTCACATGCCAGGGTTAGCAAAATAAGTACAAAATAAGTAGCCCCCCATACTACAGCGTTGATAAAAACATCGATATAACAATATGGCTATAATATTATAAATACATTTAAAAAAAAAGGATTATAATTGAACAGTGTAGATGTAAAGAATGAGATATGTATCTTTCCCAAAGAATGAATGTGAACACGAATGGACCCTGGTTAAGAAACGCGTTCTTCCCTAACACAGATTAAAATATAATAACAATATACGTCATGCTATATATACTATTATAGGCATAGTTTGAATTTTTGTGTTTTTATAAAGATGATATTTTAAAATATTAAAATATAATACTTATTTTTGAAATATTGTTGTTTAAGGATCATCTAAAATCATGTCTCGAAGAGCTCGGGACATTGCCTGGATTATTAGCAACAGCACAACGGGATTTAGAAAAGGAGATAATAGCTAAAACCGATTTGGAAAATGACCGTGTCAATCTTTTGAATGAAATAAAATCATTAGTATGCATACATAAATAAATGTATATTATTTTAATTATTTTTAATTCGTACACATTTATATGCTTAAATTTATAGAAGGCAATTTTGGCGGACGATGACAGGGAAAATAAAGACAAAAAACTCAAATGTTTAGAAGAAGAAAACATAGAATTAAGGTGAATTATTTTTCCGAACGACTGAAGTTCAAATTCTAACGATATTAGACCTGTGTTCTTTATAATTTTATTATTTCGTTCGCATAACTTGTTTTTGTCAAACATTTCAATCCCATTTGTGAATCCAATTTTGAACCTACTTACATTCTTATTAAAGTTTTTCAATAAGTAAAAAAAGTTAGTTAATATTAAAGTTTACTTGTTTGTTGTGCATGATGGGTAAGAAATGTTGCAATAGTACTTATTTAAACTAACTAGGTATTATTGAAACATAATAATAGTTTATTTATGTGCATTGCTTTTGTTACTATTAAATATTAATAGTTTTTAAAATATAATATATCTTTTTGAAGAGCTATGATATTGACTTTGGAAGCTAGTGTGGAGGAAAACAAACGACTATACAAGGAACGAACCCACTATTCGTTACAATTGAAGGAGAATTTAGATCTTGTAAGAAAAGAAGCAGCTCTACAAGTGACGAAAACAAAAAATTTTACTGAATGTCAGATGCTCAAATATGTTGAATATATAAAACAATTGGAACAAAAGTTGGTCGAACACAGGGCAATAGCATGTTTAGAGTTTCAAAAACGTGACCAAGTGAGTATTTTTGTTCTGAATAGATATTGCATACATTTTATGTATAACACAACTTTATTAGAAAATTAAATATTTTGTCAAGATGTCAAAATATTAATATATATTATTATAATCATATGAGGTTATTCTAAAATGTTATTTTCTTTTTTAATAAATTAGATAGAACTACGAAAATAGTGAATACAATAATTTGTTATGATCGTGCATATTAAAATATTTCTGGTTGATCAAACAACACTAAATCATATTATTATCGTTATTATTAATATTTTTAAATATAAATTATATTTTCGATCTGTTTAATATAAAATTAGAATAGTAAGGAAATGTGAGGGGGAATCTTGTAATGATCAGATCGGAAGAAGGAAATCATCAAAATAGAAAAACCTTTAATTGAGATTTTTTAGGGAGAGATCTCTTCATCAGTTATTTTTCAGGATTTTGGGTGGGTTAAATATCGGTATGCACAATTCAAAATTAGCTGGGGTGTCATTACATTTTTAGCAAGCAGTAGAGAGGTAATTTTCATTGCATTTCATAAATGGAAGATTGCAGATTATAGTAACCATGAGTACCACTATGGCACTAATGGATGAAATGTGTACATTTTATTAAAACTATCTACATGGAAGGGTTCTTCAATTCCAATTTTCGTAAAACAGATGTGTCAACAAAGTAGAAGGGAAAAATATTTTTGTTTGACCACGGAGATCGTTTGAAATATTTGTGGCAAGAGAACCTTTAGATATTCATCTTTTATGCATTTTCAATGTGCGTAGAATTTTGGAGATTTCTGATCATCACACTATATGATTTATCTTCTTTCAGTTAATTTATTATTTGAAAATAAAATTGTTTTAATTTAAATATTTAATTGACAAGTCTCAATTAAGTATGCGTTTGATTTTAGGCCATTTACATAGGATTTACAAAGAAATTCTTCATGTGAAATTATAGATTGAATTGTGTGTAGGATGATTGGTAATTAAAAAAAACATTAATAAATATTGGCGGTATCGGTAGTCGTGGTGGAGTGATTATTGATATTTTGGGTGACTTATTTGTGTTTGCGTGGGGTGTAATATCAGTTTCCATCGGGAGTTCTCCATTAATTTAGGAAAATTAGGCGTATTTGATTTTAGAAATAAATCTGATGTCCATTAACAACACTTTTGACTTCGGATAATCACCTGAAGAAGAGTTATATAATTTGTTTAATGAACTATATGAGCTACACAAGTCAAAAATATTATCTTCAACATTTTCGGGTCATAAGATATTTTAGTTAAAGCCTTTGTTGTGCTCGGTAATATTTTATTTTGATTTATAATTTTAATTTTAATTAGCGACGTATGGTTTTTATTTATCACTCGATAAACTATGTTTGTAATGCGACAATCTGTTCATTGAAGATAGGTGCTGATGACTGACATCGTACGTGTGATTTACATTAATTAAACATTTTTGTTTTCGGGGTGTGACAGAGGGCCCTTAGGGGATGGAGTCATACTCAAAAAATTTTGTTATTCGTAGCTTTTTAGAGAAAGGAGTACGTATCACATAAAAAAAAAAAAAACGATTATTTCTAAGTTAATTGTTTTTCTAAAACAGAAAGAGCGTACAAACTGACAGAACATACATGTTGTATTTTGACTGTGTAAATCTAACTTATCATAATAATATTATCAAATGTCGTAGTTTTCGGGATAGTACCATTTATTAATTCTTTTTTGCTAACATGTTTCGTAGATTGATGGACGTTTAAGAAATCAAATAGAAGTATTGACTACAAATTTAAATGAAGCACAAAAACAAATGGGATATATAATGAAAGCAAAACATTCAATGGAAAATAAAACCGGAGAAGATGTATGTAAGATTCCCAGGGTACTAAATTCAGTATGTAATGCTTTAAATACGCCAAACCATTTAGATAGGCTAAAAGACGATTAAAGTGTGAGCAAGCCAAAATACTTCTGACAAATTTAAAGTGTATATTTTTATAATAATTGAATGATTAATAAAAATTTAACTTTTATTTGAAAATAATAATTAGGAATTAAATTTATAAATTAGTAATTACTATATCTAAATCAATTTAATAATTTCTCACCATAGTTAAATATTGTTTTTTTAAATAGGTAGGTAAGAGTGACATTATTGCTATGAATATACTTGGTTATACATAGAGTATAAAATGTATGTGATATTAATTAGTCTATTAGATACCTAAGTATTAATTATACACGAACAATCAAATTATAAATACTATAAATATATCAAAAAATCCATATTAGTTTACAATATTTTATCGTACAATTTTAAAACCATTTTAGCCCCGTATACCTATTATATTGAAAACATATTATCACGGACCTATCTTTAACACGCAAAAAAATCTTCTGCATAACAATAATTTATAACATTGGTCACTCCGTAAATGGTACACGAATACAGGTATTTAAAAATACGGTCCTTTACTATTCCAAATAAAATCCAAATAAATCCAAATAAATTACTATTAAATGATTAAATGGAGGCCAGTATACTTGGTAAATCATCCTGTATATAGGGTTACTATAGTAAACACTATTATTTTATGCTCACTATTAAGATTATGGTAAGTTATTTAAATTTTAATCACATAAGTGTAGAATAATACTTGTAGACTAAGTAATTTAAAAACCATTAGTTTTTAAAAGTTTAGCATCAATTGCAATTAAAGAACACGTTATAAAAAAATAATTTTTTTTTTATTGATTAAACCCGCGGTGGCATATTGCAGGCTATTGGGTGAAAAAAATTGTATTTATCAGTATTTTCTGAAAATTCAACACTTTTTGAATTGTTAACTAGCACCCGAATAGCGGGATACGTTAAAATGTCGATCCGGTCGATTGTTTATGTCTGGTAGTGTCTAAATTTTGATATTCCGAGCATAATATTATTCTTAAGTTTCTAAACAGTAAAGTAGGCACTAAAGTGGTTTTGAATATCAATCGGTATATGATGGGTTACGTGGTCGTGTTAAAGAACTTTACTGCAAGAATATATTATAATTAAGTAACTATAGTATCCGAATATCAGGATACTCTCGAATGTCAATCGGTACTCAACTTACTGGTTACGCCATAGTTTTGAAAGTATTAATATTCAGAACATATTCTCGATACCAAGGGTGAGTCTTAACGCGTTATTAATAAGTCGAAGTTTATTTATTTTTTTAACTTATAAGATAATAATATTATTCTTATTAACTTAACTTATAATTAACTATTTATTAATAAGGTAAATCGTAAAACGTTTAAACAATTATTTATTTTCCCGGATTTGATTATTAAAGTCACTGATATGAATAAATTTATAAACCAAAATATTTATTATTATACTCGTAACAAAATTCTATTTTTACTTTAATTCTAATAGCAGGCAGCCATAATGGTAGGTATACATTTTGACTGTACATTTTTATTTCGTCCGCCGTTCTTGTGATACTGCCGTATTGTAGTATGTACCTATAATACTACTATCACTGTTTAGTATAATATAGTGCTTCCTACATCAGTATATCCCAGTAACGTATTGAAAAATTGTTTATGCTAAACTTTGAAATATTAGTGAAGAAAATAAATAATGACACATCAAGTTTGTGAATGATCAGATTATGCGTAACAAAAGTATGATAAGTGTTACAGAATGAGGAAATAAAAAGAAAATGAATAGTTAAATTATTTGAATTGTTTATTTTTGACATATATAGGTAAATATATAGTACTTGTTAAGTTATATCTGAAGGTTCTTAAAAAAATCATACATAATTGTAGTTCTATGATACACAATAGTAGGTATTTTATTTATTTTTCTATGTATTTTGTGAACCAAGGAAGATCTACAAAAGTATTGCAGGAAAACCTAGACCGTGGCTAACTTACAGGTGTAACCACCAAGACCAATACTATAAACGACTTAAATTATTGGTCTTGGTTTGATAGTTATAGTTGAAACACATACATTTTGTATAATTAAAAAATGATAAGAATCAAATTTGTATAGGTACATTTTTCTATTTTTAAAAACATAATATTTTATCATTCATGATATTGCGGGTTTAATTATAAAGTAAATTTTTAATTGAGTATTATTTAACTTAACCCGGCCAAACGCCGCAACTAAGTACTAAAAAAAGTCTTCCAAGCATTATTAACGAAGCCCCTGGAAATTGGGATATCTATTTTATTTGCAACCAGGGTGAATGACCAGACTGGCTGCGCCCATGTGGTGTTTGTATTTGATAGAGAGGGCTTGTAACCCGGAGACTGGGTGCTATCACAGACAACATACGCATTGGCTGACTAAGTGAATAGTAACAGAACAGAACCTATAATAGGTGACCAGACAAAATGTATGTACGAAACGACCGATATAGTATTAAAATGATTCCATGCTGGCTTCGTACCGAAATTGTGAGGAGTGCGGACCAGTAAGGCTGAAATTTAAAAAGGCAGGTCGGAAAAAGTGTCTTCCTCACCGTGCCTTAAACGAGTGGTCGCCAGAGGGGAACAAAAAATTGGATAAATATATACACAATATACACATACTACACAGTACATACACGCGTTCCCATGATAATATGTTTACCCCGAATATTTCAAGAAAAAAACTGTAACCAATCTATCATCAACAACCATCAATCCAGATAACAACCACCACCAACGCCGTCCACGAACCCGATACAGCTGAAGGTTGCAGAGCTGCTGAAAGGAACAAGGCGATCCTGAGGACGTCTGAGGTCGATTCACCGTCCAGCCGGTCAATCTGACAACCACCTTCACCACACCCCGGATGTGATAGAAATCTTATCCGAGGCTGGAGCCAGAGCTTCTTGGACAAACCACAACTGGTGCACCATGAGTCCACCAACCTATCCAAAATAGGATACACACCAGTACACCACAAGTTAGATGCTACAGGACAAGTATCTAGTCGCCTTACCATGGTGACACTATCGGAAACTGGCCGTACTACCAGCATGATTAGTAGTACGGTGGGGGATATGCCGTGGTGAATTTAAATGTTGTTTGTCCGCCACGTAAACTGAACATATTTGTAACAGGGACAGGACTGGAACCAAAATTTACCGGTTTTGAACCGAAAACTTTTGAAAATCATGGGATCGAAACCCTTAAACACATTTTTTTGGAACCGAAACCGAAACCTGTATTTTGATGTAGAGGTTATTTTGGTTTTTTTCGGTTCCAAAATCCAAAAGGTAGATATCTTATCTATAGTAGTAGGTATAATATAATTATAAAGTTAGTTATTATACTACTTATTAGTAATAACATAAAAGTTGACAAGAAAACATCTAAACCTAATTATTGTAAAAATTGTTATTAATTATTATATTAAGTCATTTTTATTATTGAAATAAATTAAATATTTAGTTTAATTTAATACATATACATAGTATATAATAATAATAATAATAACGTGCATATTATGGGTAAAGATTATTTTTTGTCAATAAATGTTATAATAATATTATGTTGAATGAAACGTTTTAATTTGAATACGATAAATTATGTTGTACCTGCACCCTTGTTTAAAACAAACAGGGATTACATAGGAATATATTATTATAACAACTTCATAATTCCGTATATAGCCTATGCCGTTGAACCTAAATGTATATAGTACCTATGTTATAAGCTACGTTATGTTGATTTGCACACACCAGGTATTTAATAATTGAAATACATCCGATTAGTAAATTAATCCTCACATAATGCTAGTGTATATTTGAATGTATACTATGTACATGATGTGTCTAATATATTTATTATTTATGTATCATTCTCGATGTTGACGTTGTCACAATTGAAGCTTCTATTAGTTATAATTCATACGTACCTACTCATTAATAATTATAGTTTTATAAAAACAATATTAATGAACAAACTGTCAACTTAAAAATATTTTGACTTAAAGAAAGTAGTTTTTGTTGAAATTTTAACAATATTATGTATCATTTAAAATATTAATATTTGTTTAATCTTTATAACTAAAATTACCTTATATGTACAGTTGTAATAAAATGCCAATGTACTTATATACATTTTGACTAATAACTAATAAAATATAACGATTTTTAAACCAAACCTACAAGATTAAAAACTTGACAAATATTCAATCAGTACTTCATCAAAAAATATAACCTAAGCTTTGTACACGTTACGAATATCGACCTCAACAATACTTATTGTAAGTTTTCTCTATAAAAATATTAAAAAGAATATTAGTACCTATATAAGTTTCAACAGAATATTATTATTTGAGCTTTGATGACTTTACCCAATAATTAGTATCATAAGACATAATTTAACATGTAGATAGTTTATAGTTGATATTATATATTAGTAGATACCGTGTAGTATCACTATATGTTTCTCCGATCAGATATTTATGTTATATTATAACCTGCTGAAACATGGTTGACTTATTTTTACACTTGTCAGCTGGCGCATAGTATACATCCTAACTACAGGTGAGCATAGAATAGAATTTCGGGTTATTGCTATGTTATTTTTTTACCACATTCTTTATTTGAGCCTATTATATAAATATAATTATATATATTTTTGGTTCGAAACTTGTTTAAATTTAAAAAAAAAGTGAGGTGCATTATTTTTAATTTTTAAGGAATTCAAACATTTTTGTGGAGTTTTTTTTTAAGTTATTACTTTCCCAGTCAATAAAATAATATGAAATATAAACGTATAGTGACTATTGTGAGAGACGCGACCACGACGTCTTAGACTATTGAATTCGTTTGTAACTAAACCTAAATCAACATTTGAAGCAATTCATCGTTTTGTAAATAGAATACTTAATAATTTAGAATGGTTTTGGGTCATAGACTTCTTCCATTATAAACGATAGATTTTACAGGCAAATGAAAACATGTACTGCCCTTAGGTACTTATTATTTATACTTACTTACTTACTTACTTATCAACGTTATTTAATAATATAACATTAAATAATTATGTTTTTCATTTTTATTACCAATCACGTTTTTCTGAAAAACCTTATTTTATTTAGTAACAACAGATAAATAAGGACCCCTGACTAAGGGACTTAACTTTAGGGACACCAATTACAACATTTCAGAAGGTGCGCTGCAGGCACACAAGGCGGACCCCACCGTGGCCTGCGCACGCCCAACTGATAACAAAAGCTGAGAAGCAATAAAAGTACGATAGACGTTTTTGATAGGTACTTAAAGAGTTTATGGACGATTTAAAATCCAGCGTTTTATGTGATTTTGAACAAACCACTGCTATACAACAAATTAAATATACTTTTGCAACGTTAAAACTTCCGGATATTCAGTATATCAAAACCAAGTACCTAAACCTATTGAAGAATTGTAACAGCACTTATATAGGTAATAATTTCTCAGTAAATAAAATATTATCTTAGTGATATATGTAACACCCCGAATTAGTAATTATATTATTACCTACGCACTAGTTGTGATATTTCTTGTTTATGGTATATAATATATATATCATATACTACTATTTAATAAATCCCATTTCTTTTTATCTTTTATGTTTTTGTATATTTGATAAATTGTTTCCGACAATGTTGTCTAGCAATTTTTAATTTTTTTTTTTTGGATTCACATCGTTGTAAAAGAAATATGCAATCGGCTATTAATAATGTATTAATATCGTTATATTAAAATAAGATTATATTAAATCATATCGAAACAGGTATTTATTTAAAAAAATAATATGCAAATTAAAATTAAAATATCTAAATTGCACTTTTAAAATACCTACCTATATAACTGAAAATATCGTCTCGTTTAAAGTGTAGTTACTACGTAGTCAGTAAAGCATAATTAATATTACTGAGTATACCTAACTATTTACATTCACTACCTATCTTGGTTAATTAAACTTTTTAACATGCAATGAGATAATGGAAGATGTGGTTTATCATTTTATTTTTGGTACACTTAATTGTAAGTTACTGTTTATTTAATATTACTGAATAACCTAACCTATAATTGGAAACCATATTAAGATCGAATATGCAGTTCATAAACCGATTAATCAAAGATTTCAAGGGTACCTCCTTAGTTTAATATGAAATAGTCCTAATGCAGTGCATACAATTTTTTCGGTGCAACCCATTTGCGCCCATCACACCTTTTTTTTATATCCCATTTGCGCCCGAAAATGTTTTAATAAAAATGCGTTAAAACCGTGCAACGTTGCCAGATTGTATTACTTTATAACTATTGTACATATTATTTACTAGTTTTAACTATTTTTAATTTGTACGTTACACTCTTATCGATATTATCGAATATCGATCCATTTTATCTTAATTGCACTTCATGACGACTCTCATCACTTCTCTCTGTGAGTGTGCTGTGCAACGTTGTGAGTTTCGTGTGTATAAAAATGGATTTTAAAATAATAAATACTACTAAAAACCGTGAATGCTTAATTTTTCGTAACTTTAAATTACACTTTAGTAGAAATTTGGTTTCGGGAGATATAAGTTGGCGTTGCGTTAAAAAAAATTGTAGTGCGTATGTAAAAACCAATTGTTCAAAATCAACACTAACAGATATTAAAGACATCCATAAGCATGAACCGAATTCTATTGAAGAATTAAA
>WHPZ01576072.1:0-11830 GCA_016617965.1 Macrosiphum rosae | reverse complement strand
AAGTACGTTTGTTACTTGTCTAACTTCAAAGAGTCTGACTTCCAATTCTTCTTTGATAATTTTAATTGGCGTGGAAGAGTGTAAGTTACGTATAACTATTCTTAAAAGTTTATCCTCTCTGAGTTGATAAGTGTGGTATTCCGCATTCTCGTCTTTAAGAAAATAAATTAGATCTCTGTATGATTCCGGGTTTGAAGTTTGTATTTTTAATTTGTCAGCAAACGATTTACAATAAAAATTGTCAACACCAATTAATTCGATTAAACTAGCGCATAGTTCAGGGAAATCAGAAACTCCTTTTACGAAAATTGGAGGAGGTGGTTTGTTTTGGACATTAACACTAGTATCAATGTCAATTTGCTCTGGAAGGAGAGTGGAGGAATTTTCAGCTTGATTTTCGTCTTGAATGAGAACTTCATAACGGTTTCTCGAAGTGAAAATTTTTTTTTTATTTTTACCTTTTTTGAGAAGTTGTTTGAGGTTGTTGGAGGTTCAGAAGAAGAAGAGGTGGATAAACTTCTTTTATTATTAGATTTTGTAACAGTCTAACCTGGATCGGATGAGTTGTTATTTTTCCCGAGTTTGATTGGAGTGACTTGATTGTTTTTATTATTATTCATTTCGATAACTAGTTAATGAGTTAGCGAGACTACGAAGATTTAGTCAAGAAGAGCGAGAACGAGGACGGGCGATAGCGTGCGCAAGTAATTAAGCTTATCTTGACGACCCGCGGCCGCGGAGGCCAAGATAGGAGCAACGTAGATTACGCCAGGTATGTTTGGTGAGAAATAACAATAGTTAATGAAAATAATTTTATTATAAAACCAAAGAGTAAATTATTCACTATACTAAAAGCTTATTGTAAAACTGATTTTGAAACTGTTAAAAAAACAAACAAGGATTTGATATTGATCGTAATAGTACATATCACATAGCTAATGGTGTTATAGGTAAAACGGTTAATTAGCAAGTTAATTAATTGGGAGCGCAAAAACGCGTGCGTATCGAACGACTGCTATCGCGAGACTATAAATATGTGTTAAAAATTTAACCTAATCTATATGAACAAACTTTTTTGGTTTAATTGATCGTTATAAATATTAAAAGCATTGTATCAGCATTGTGCCACTAATATAATTTTTTTGGTGTCCTTTTAATACTTGTGCAATAATTTACTATCGAGGACTGTAGAGTTCAATACACCGATGTGCGATGTTGTAATATAGACCTACTGAAATGTATACGAAGTGACAATAATGTTCATATTGTGGGTTGATAAAATTGGTAGTTTTAGACTTGTGTGTGATAGTAGTGGGTTTATTGTATAGTGTTGGGAACATTATATAAATGGGGAATTTTGTAACCGCTGATACTGTGGGTTAGCTTTTAGCTATTATTCCGCGGCGTGTCGTATAGGCAATTCACCTGCTCCCGTGTGTTTTTCGTTCGAAAATGTAATTAACTATTATTACGACAATAATAATAATAATAATGACTACACATTACAACCAAAGCTACTGTATAATATGAATAGGTACAGTATGTACCATATCGGTTGGTAACATAAAAGCAACATTAGTAATGTGATGATATTGTGAATAAACAAATAATATGGAATAAAATAATATATTATGTAGATAATAGGTATATTTTAACTTAGTGGTTTTGAACAATTATCTTATTTTGTATTGTTAGAAGCGCATGTTTCGTATTGATCAACGATTGAAATTCGTTATGTTTTTAATTTATCGTCAATTCAAACATCTATTTTCAAACTTTCACTGTTTTAAAAATTATTTAAAAATGTTTTAATGCTTTGTAATTGTTTTAAAACGTGAGCCATTTTGTATGTTAATTTACGTTTATCATACCGCTTTGTATATCTTGTTTATTATTATACCTATAATTTTTTCATATATTTACATGTTAAACTCTTATTTCTATAGTTTTAATTTTTGTATAGTACCTATGTGATATTTTAAATTGAGGCAGTTAAATTTAATTTTCTCTTGGTTGGCATATTATAACTTTTTTCCTTTACTGCTAAAGTTGCTTCGGTTAATATTTAAATGCTTAAATTTCCGGTAGATAACTCAGATATTTCTCGCACCGCAGATGCACCAAGTGCTGACAGTTAATGAATAAAATAAAAAAAAAACGTATTGTATATATATTATAATTATGAGTTAACAAGATATAGTGTTTACCAGTACGTAATGTGAAGTGATATATTTTTACCTAGTTGTATATAATTGAGTGAAAAACAAAGAAAAACGCGTATCGCAAACCTGCAACGAGTTTTGTGTATACCTTACTCTTAAAATGTTCAAACATGACACGCTGTTTTTGGAGTACCTTTAGCAAACATAGTATATAAAAGTGAACCTTACCTACTTGAATTGTGTAGTATGTATTATATTATATAGTATATATATAGTAGCATAATATTGTATACCTATAGGGTATATAGTTGCGGGCGTGTAGTGCTGCACTATATACGAGGTAGGTTACGACCTTCTTTTAATTGGAACAGTATACGATCCTCGCTCATCGTCCCTGTTGCCAGTAACGGTCGTTCAATTTCGGTGGGTAATATCATTATCACCGTGTTTACCGCGGGTTTCATTTAAGACGCGTTGCAGGTCGCCCTCACGTTGACGATCCGGTGGAGGTACGTCCGTTTTCAATGAGCTTAACGCACGTCCCACACGCGACGGTCATTTCATCCCTTATTCGTCCGCCACGCCTACCCTCCAACCCCACCCCATGCACCTTTACGTCGAGGTCGGGACATCGGCAGCGCGGGACTGTTGCAAAAGTCCTAATTTGTATGCGGTCCACGTGCGAACACTTGGCGTTTGGCAAACAACACGTTGCGACCTTTCCGTATATATCTATCCGCTAGCAGCTTCGCGCACTGCTCGAGTTCGTGTACTCCCATCCTGCAGCACCAGGACTGCCACGGCCGTTGCAGGGGGCAGTTTACTTAATAAAAGGCGCTAAGCCGCGAAAGAGGATTCCATGTCCCGCGCGCTCCGTGTAAAACTCCTCTCGAAATATCGTCATGTGTATAGGTATATAATATAATATATAGCATGCGTATGTGCCAGGATTGCATTCCGAAAGGGTATATATCCGTACTCACCGTATTCTTCGATTTATACCTATAGGTGTGTATTTACACATACAAACGCAATATGTTTGTGTGTGTGTGTTTATTATATATGGATAGATACACGCACGTCTCTGCTCGAGGATTAAAAAACACCGGAAAACTACCCTTCGTTTCATTATAGTATTCTACCGTCGCATCGACGTCCTGTGCTCAGTGAATGTGTATTATATATATATATATATATATATATATAAATACAGTAGGACCAGCTGTTTGATAAATAGACAGCGAAATTGGTCGATGCGGTGCAGTAATCCACTTTGAACGGACACCATATTTTGCCTTCGTGTCTACTCTTCCCTTTCGCCGGTCGTGACGTGAAAAACAATCGGAGAAACTAACCGAACATTTTTCCTCTTTTCGCTTCTCTCTCCCTCTGTATATATCTAAATAGTATATATATAGATGACGGTGTTGGCTATGGTGGATCGGCGAGGGTGACACGTTGGACTAATGTCCCTTAAACAAGATTTTCCGCTCTCTGCTCTTTGTCATTTTTTTCTTTTTTTTTCTTTTTTTTTTAAGAAACACAATTACTGAACGTATTGTTAAATCCTTCCATCATGTTCTGTAATTATCATTGCGTTCGTAAAATATTATAGTGTCTACCTAATTTGAAATTTAACAATAACAGAGGTAATTTATTTTGAATATTATTTGTGAATTTAACTCTACTAATAATTCAGAGTTATTTTTTTATCATCCTATACGTCTATTGTTCCTTATTTACTAATGTCAATTAAAATAGGTACAAATGTTAAATGCCAAACTTAAGTTTTCGTACACGCAAATGTTATACACGTATGGCTCGTCTTTTGTACCTAGGAATACAATATTATAAAATGTATTTATTTCTTTTTATGAGTCAAATAAAAAACATTTTAACAAATAAATAACAATTTAAAAAATGCATGTTTTTGTGTATGGTATATATTCTGTTTAAACTTTTTTGATTGTTGTTAAAAAATGAATCGTTTTATCTGGTAGGTATGAGTAGCGTATGGCACAATAATAAAATATATTAACATGTTTTATACCTGTCAAAACTCAGTAATATGACAATAGTTATATTGTGAAATTTGTCCAAATGAATTTATGCTTTAACTAAAATCGAGTCAATCAATTATGCATGTCATGGTAGTATTAAAAATACGTTGTGTGTTCACATCACTTTTTTTACTCTTGTTGAATAATGGTTTTAATTAGGTAATGTAGTAACTTTGTGGATTTTTAAATTATTTTCAGTCTTTTGTTAAATTATTTTTACTTTTTATTTTACATTTTAATGTAAAATTAGATTATTAAAGTATTAGATGTAAAAGTTTAAACTTGTTTGAAAATGGTTCAATGCCAGTATATTGTATAGAAATTTTGTTCCTATAAATTGCAACTCACAATCGATTATCAATGTTGACTTTTGACGTTATTTATTTTTCTTGTATTATCGAATGCGTGATATACTTTTTAAACCTTTTGGGAAAGAAAGGTTAAAATAAACTCGAGATAGGTATGTGTCTTTTCTTTCGGACACGTCTCTTTGTAATTTTTCGCACAGAATCGTTTCTCAAATGCGTAAATCTTTAGATTATTTATCTTGCGAAATGTTTTATGACACGGTTTGTTGTATGTTTCTTTTAGGATGCTAAAAACTTTTTCAAATTCATCGTTTGTATATTGTTTTATGTCGAATAAATAGAAAATAAATATTGGTGTAGTACTTGTGTCCATTTTTTTATTGTGTTATAGAGATTTCTTTTATATATTCGTTGTATAAATAAATGTATACTTACTACGTGTATAACTACAATGCATTGTGTAGAGTCGAATGTACATATTTTATAGCTTAAACATTTTAGTAAGCTTTATCCTAATACTGGTATATTTTTATTTGTTGTAATACCGACGGGAATCGAACATTTTACAACATAAAGATGTTGATTTTGTGTTATTTTCAAACTATGTACAACTAACATAAGCTGCATGTTTTTTTCTTTTTATATAATTTTATATATTTTTTAAATTGGTTGACAAATATATATATATAAATAAAAATATATATACACTTACGTTCTAATATTTGAAAAAATAAAAGTAATTTGCGGTCATTCAGTGGAAACTCTATATACTTATAAATGAATAATTTAAACTAATTTCATGTAATTTATTATTCAACCAGCTGCGCTTCAGAGGCGTATACCTACTTCGCTTCTTTTTTTTTTTTATCTTTTTGTTGCAACTTTGCGTTTTTTGTTCAATAATTAATCGTGACGCGTAATGTTTACCATGATATAATCTCGTATATACGTATATAACTGTCCAATGCTTTCCTTTATAAAATATAAATAATAATAATGGCATGAAGCATCTTGGCAAAGGTCGTTAATCTGATAGCGTATAAACATTTTAATAATAGTTTATATTATAATGTAGTTGCTCTTGGTCGGTGAAAATTAATATTTTAATATGTTGTCGTATTGTACATGCGTTTTAAAGAACCGTTGTGCCGCAGCCGCCTCCACCGAAATGTCGACGACGGACTGCGTGGCCTCACGGTGGTGTTGGCGGTGGTGATGATTGTTAGTGCGATGTCGAGCGCAAACGTCACGGACGACTGCGGCGATAGCGAAAGCTGCAGCGGCACATTAGCCGTGTCCACAGTCGCTGCAGCAGCCGAACACGATGCGTCGTCCCCAGAAGACCAGCTACTGTTTCTTAAGGTAAGAGGAGACGCCGTGGCGGACGCGTCGTCGTTGACTTTTGTGGTTTTCTCCCCGGCTGCGTGACACCCCCCCCTCACAAACATATACTGTTGCTGTTATCGTACCCGAACGACCGGAATCGAAAACCAGCTGCCTGCAGAGTGCTGGCAAACAAAAACCACCAACCCATCCGGTACATTTCTGGAATAGGGACTAGGGCGGTGGTTGCGTCGTTCGATTGAGAGTCTAGCAGCAGCTTTAAACAGCTTCCGGAGGACAAATAAAGTACACGAACTGAACGTTTCAATAATGTGCGTTTGTATATATATATATCAGGTGATTCATTTAACGTAAGGTGTTCATTATTTCAAAAACATATATCTTTTTCTTCTTTATTTTTATAACATATATTTAGAATTCCTTATTCCAGACAAAATATTGTTTTAAGTACAAACAAATTTTAGACTAGTAGTTTCTGTGTTATAAGTATTAATAGTTTTGATGATCGGAGTGAAGTGGAGTACTACCTATAGGTACCCCACAAAAGTTGGTCTGCAACTCCGCTTGTCTAAACTTTAAATACTTATAGCTACTTAAACCTACTCAACTACTTGTCCGAAATTTGATTTTTAGAGACCAAATTACTGCAAATAATATTTTGCTTAAAGGTCCCCACACACTGCAGCGGTGGCTTTAAATTGCTTCGAGACACATTTCACTGCTCACCGCTGTGGTAAAGCCAAGACAATAGAATTTAACGCCACCGCTACCGCTGTAGTGTGTGGGGACTTTTAATATGAAATTAAAAATATAGATTATTGTCATTCAAAAATTTTTTTTTTTGAAACGACTTAAATGTATATAAAATAAATATTTTAAAAAATGTTAGTGTTTCCTGAAATAATGAATGTCTTACTTGAAATGGAACTCCGGGTAGACGCATTACTAGAACTGTTGAATTTCAGAAGTTTTATTACCAAATAAAAACGAATGTAATTTATTAGAATGAAGTAGTTAACCTACCTACTATACATATAACATGCTGCTTATATTTAAAAAAAGTTCGTCTAAGCACATCTTTCTCGTTTGTCTTCTACTACCTACACTGTTTATAACTTAGTTAACAATTTCTTTTTGAATTTGGTTTTTGGTTATCGTTAAAGCACTCGTTGCTTACCACTCCACTGTTCAGTGATTACTAAGTTCAGTCAGTGTTTTTAAACCATTATCAAGATGACTTTTTTAAATTGGCCGTTTCGCTGCTTTACCTTTTATATAATATATTTCGTTCGGCCCCCGCATGATATTGTAAGTACTCTTCAGATATCCCAAATTTCGTCGACTATAACATACAGGTAATATTATATATCACATAATATTATAATATATATTTATACATGTCATTTTTGAACACCACTCGACGGCATATTAAATTATATTTACTCATAAGCCATGTATCGCGTATTGCCGTCTGTCGGCGTCGCGTCTCTGCTTAAAGGTGTGCGCGTTTGTGAAACTTTTCGAACGATAAAGTTTGCAAAAGTTTTCAACTGGAGGAGCAAAAAAAAAAAATAAAGAAATAAATAAATAAAACTAAGAATCGACCCCCCCACCCCCGAGGTGGTGGTGGATACTTCAAAACCAAACTGCGACCATATTATGAGTATTATAATAATCCAGTATTTTGTCGTAAACTTTCTATGGGAGATACGATGCTGTATTTTTAATCATCAAATCTTGTGACATCGTGTTATTCTTAATCCCGCCATGATATTATACCGATAAACTTCGTGTAATTCGTTTTTTGTTTTTATTATTTTTTTTTTTTACAGCGATAATCGAAAATTACAGCTCAAAGTTTGGGCGTAAAAGATAATAAACATGCAAATCTTAAATAATAACTGCCGTCATAAAATTTCGCAAATTTTAAAGAATGATCGAATTAGCAATTTACATAACCTATATAATGTATTTTGAAAAATATAAAACGCAACACTGCTGTGTATATATTATATTCTAGCATATCTTAGTAATCGTGTCGCCGAGCCATTATTTTTGTTTGTTTTCCCTGTGTGCAGTTGCTCAAAATATAAAATTACAAGAGCAAGCGCAAACATTAGTGCTCACGTAAAAGTCTATTAATTTAATTGTACTTATCTTCAAAATACTGGCGCATAATAACAGAATAACAACGGTCGTCTGATTTATTATTAATTGGCTGTTGTTTTTAAATATTAAAATAATTATTAATATATTATACGTTTGACCTTTTAAATACGTATAGGCAAGTTTTATTTTGTGTTATGACTTATGAGAAGTGTTTTAAATTTAATATAATAACTTGTATTGATATAATGTTATAATTATTTATATTATATTGAGGAACTTCTTTGTGTCACTGCGATGAATACCTATATGATCAATTTATAATTGTTATCAAATAACTGGATAAACTATAGGGTACTATACGTACGTCTGTGTATACACAACATCTTATTCATTGATGCATTCAAAAATTGCTAAAATGCAGGTATAAATTATAATTTTAATGAATGGTAAATAAATAGTGATACCTAAATGTTATCCTAATCATAAATATCGTATTAAATAATTTATATTATAGGTATTGTAGAGCCTGAAATCGTGTAAAATGGCTGATGCCATATTTCAAGTAGGAATAGGTAATTTTTATAGGTACACCAGTGCGTGTTATAATCATAATTTTTTTCTACTTTAAAGCTAGACTTAGGTATATTTATCTAATATTCTTAAGTGTATATATTAATATACGTAGTTAAATATATTTCCCTTAGAGAGGTGCATTGGAAATAACTATTTCTTGTAGGTACCTATATAGTATTATTGTTCTGCATGCAAGCTTTTCTTCCGTGGGTTTTATACATTACCGGGGATATGGGGGACCCTTAACTATAATTGCACGCCACTTGATTTACACACTGAAATCGTCACTGTGTATGATTTATATTTACATTCATACTTATACCTATATATATATAAACATATACTTGTTATTTTTTTTTTGTTCGTCGAATTGCTTCGCCACAATAGCAATAATCCCTTAGAAGGAAAGTCGTGTTTTACACGGGACATAAATAATCCCCATCGCATTGCGTATTGACATAGGGAGGACGGTAGGTAGTGGCCCTGCTCGTACGATAGCTTTTGTTTTCCACACGCGCACAATAAACGTAGAGCTTTTATCGAGGAGGGAGTGGGTGAGCGGATAAGACGGAAGAGTGCGATCAGGGTAAGAAGAGAAAGGACAGGCAGAGAGGAACTGATATTATATTGGATGTGCCGAGTGAATTTCGGATTTTCAGTGTTACACGATTATATATATATATATACACACACACCGTGAAAGCCTGCTATCATCCCTCTCTTGGGGCGGTAGACAAAAGGAATCATAATTTTGTGAAGTCGTTACACGTCGATAGGCGGATGGTATCAATTCGCTGTCGATGGTTTTCGTACAAAAGAATAAATTTAATTACTCGTTCGTGTGTTTATGTTTCAAAGTTTGTTTCGGACGTATCGAACACTATTGAAAACTCGAGAGTAATCCGCGCTGAACCGCTGCGTATTACATTTTATATGATAATGTATTAATATATATATTCCGGTGTTATAGATATACATAATCTATAACACTGAAATATACATACACATCAAAACTTTGTGGAGTCCAACTGTTTTGAAATTGCTGCGTTTCGATGGAGTATATTTTACAATCGCTGCAAGCAGAATAATTTTTAATAGATAATTGAGAACTTAAGAGTTTTTTTGATGCATTATTGTTTCAGAGAAATTATATGAATTTGGCATGACATAATACAACGCTTGTGTATTGTATAGAAGTGTATATTATCTATATAGAATAATCATTAAATTTTCCATTGTTCGGTGATGGTCGTTATGACCGATTGTCCCTATGGGGACGGTGATAAACGTGTATATATAAATATGTATATAATATATTTATATATAATTTGAGTGTTGTTTTCCACTTCTTTGCAGTGCAGTCCCCAACTCTAGAACAGTGCCATCCCTCAAACCACTGCACTCTGGGAGGGGGGGATTCCAGGCTATTTGCACGCTGGTAACATTTTGTTTTGACTGATTTGGGTGGTCGCCGTGCGTCTGTGGGTGCCAGCGAGTGATTGAATTAACGCGCAGAATGATCGATGTGTAATTTCATTTGGTATATCATCGTGGTGGGATGTGTCGGAAATAGTTTATAAGTAGAAATGTAATTTTCATAAACGCGTTGTGTGCAATACAACTCGTTGATCGTAACGTTTTGCGGTGCACAAAACGGAGGAAATGCTTATTATGGGTACGGCTTAGTTATAGGACCTACGTGTTTGAATTAGAGCCGCCGTGCATTAGGGTATACAGTAATAATATTTATTTGTTTTTAGTTTGCGTTAATAAAGTTATATATCGGAGCGAAATTAAAAAATTAGTAAAAAAAGAAAAAAAAAATTAAAAAAAAATATACTATAATATATTTTATTTATTGTTGTTGGTACCATGTTTACGGTATAGTGATTACTATATTATTGTCACCGCATTATATTTACTATAACGAAATGTTTGTACTTTGTACGATGTATATTGTATAATATACATTTATATACTACCTATACAATTTATGTCTTATTAATGATACTACGGCTTTAGTAAATGATAAAAACAGCCATTATTTACCACTTACCACTCACTATATGAACGTAATGTTGTTATAAACGTAAGGGTAGATATATAATCTTGCATGTGTATTTCGATTATAATTTTCCTTCGTTTGTGTGTCGTATATTTTATCACAATTTTCTTTTACGGTCGCTTTATCTTGAATCAATGACAATGATGTGTACGATTTATGGAATACCAACTGTCAAAACTGTTACGAACTGTAAAGTTCTTGTTCGTTGTTTTATCGTCCCTCACGCACCTGCACGGTACAATAAGATATCGGTTGTAATTGGACTCGAGCTTTGATAAATTAATGTTTTCGGTGTACGAATAATGACGAAAGACCTGGCACATTGCAATAATATAGGTACATCCAACTTATCATGCAACTAGGACATACTCTGTGTGAACAATTCCCCTATGCCCTTCAACCTCTACTAAGTGTGTACTATAGTGATATGTGACTTATAAATATGAATTTGCATAATTATTTTGTTATTTATATAAAACAAAAATCATTATCAAATTTAAAAAAAATGTTACCTTTTAAATTTTTTTTCCAATAAATCGTCATTCTTTAACAAATTGTTAACATCTCTTTTGATATTAAGTATAGCGAAGTTTGAGAAACAGTACCTACTCATTCAGAATACTTGTTCTTAGCTCATTTTTCGCCGAATGGTTTTCGTGAGCAATATTATTCAAATGGTGGTGCAGGGTGCTATGAAAATATTTTTAATTTTTTGTTTTGGAAGCTAAGCTCCACTGTATTACGCCTTTATGATTATCATCATTTTCCTTCTTCTTCGTCACACATTAAATGTTTAATGCTCATTATTTGTAGGTGTTTTATTAATTTATTATTATTTTTGAGCTTATATAGAAAACGTTTTCGTTTGTTGAAAGCTCGTCCAGAAATTGAAAGCTTGAATTCTGGTGGAAACTTGATTAAAAGAAGATTGTCCTTGGTATACCTTGGTGTATGTATGTGTGTGTTTTTTTTCAACCCACCTCTACCGGATCTCCCATCTACAAAAGGCTCTGAATCAATAGAGGAGGGTGGATGCCCTCGGATGTTTTGCAAAAGCTTTTATGTCTGGCGACAAAATTTAACGAAAAATACGTTCAACGCGTTTATTTACGGTCCCGTTGTATCGATAAACACAAACTACACAGAGTTCTTTTTTAATTAACTTCTGTAACAAATATATTATAATGCTATATTGCTATATATATATAT
>WHPZ01576070.1:0-11804 GCA_016617965.1 Macrosiphum rosae | reverse complement strand
AATCAAAATATTTTGAAAATGTTATCGTGTATAGAAAATGCAAATATAAACAACTAGTGAAAATGTCATGTATATACGTTCATTTGTTTTAGAGTTACACCAAAAACCAAAATTGATTTTTTGGAAAACAGATTTTGCGTAAAAATTCCCGTTTTTCCTTAATTTTTCTTTTGTTTTTCACGGCGCTTTTGAAAACTATTGGGAAATTTTTACTTTTGACCCCCCAAAGTACCAACTAGATTCACTTTCCTATCAGAAAAGCTACTGTTGAAGAAAATCCAAGCACTTTTACTGTCCTAAAACACGTGACAAACACAAAAAAAAAAAAAAAAAAACACATCATTGTAAAATCAATACATTCATCGTTTCACTCAGAATCTAAAATAATTAAATATACAATTAATAAATTTCAAAAGTATAAACATAAATGCCTAAGTTTAGATTCACAACCAAAGTTGAAATCAAAATCAAAAAGGCTGTTCCACGACCGGAGTATTCGACTCTTTGATTCATTATAACTGTAATATTGAGTATGGAATGACTCAAAAAGGTAATTTTTGACTTTGTACATATTATAAAAAGTCGGAATTGTCCAACCTATTTTTCATGTATCTGTGTACAGTGAATGTTATTATTTAAGACTTTAAAGATAAAGGACCCATCGTAAAACTTCTGTCTAGAAGAAAGTGTGTGTAGACCTAATTTAAGTTCTCTTTTAGGACCATCCATCCCAAATTTATAAGATAAATATCCTAAGAAACAAAAATTCACATTATCTATACGGCGTATATGGTTAAGTTAAGATGGATTCCAAATTATGGACCCTTACTCTAGATTTGAGGGTACCTAACAGAACCAGCAGTAGATATAAGGTTTTAAAATATTGGATATTTTTGAACCCTAACATAGGTACACATTACTTTGCTATAAATAAATGAAATATGCTCCTAAAAAGAGAGATCAGATTAGATTTATGGTTTTTGTTTAAATACCTAGTCTTTGTATTTAAAAATTTTAAACATTGGATCAGTTCATGTATGTATATTGAACATATTATTTTAATATTTTAGATATAATTTAATTATAAAATAGTATATAATATAATTTAAATTATTCACTTTGCAGTAAACATACAATATAATACTATACACGTCATGTAGCTTCAAGACTCAGTTTAGATTCCTTGGCTGATCGCTGACATTTACTAAATCTCCAGTTATTAAATAATATTCTATCTGGTAAAATTGACTCACCTACATTCTTATCTCTGATTAGTTTTAAGGTACCTTAACGATCTGTCAGGTATCCTGCCCCTTTTTCCATTCCACTATCTACCAAAAAAGAAAAAAAAAATTAACCTATTAGGCTTATAGTGTCCATCCCCTCCTTCTTGTTTTTAAATTGTCAATTAATATTGTTGTATATATTATATTCTAGTATATTGTAAATTTAGTATTGTTAATGTATATTTTATATGTGCTACGCACCATTGTAAAAGGGTTCAGCCCATAAATCTTAATTATAATAATGTTTCTAAAAAACTGTAATATATATTAGACGGTAGTAAGATAGTAGAAAATAATATATTGTTACGGACGATCCAAAGATGTCCATGCACAAATAAAATAACAAACACTTTCTAACGGATTACTTTCTATATTTGAAATTAAAATAAAAACTTACAACTTGGTTAATGAAAAAAAAGGCTCTGAAGTACAAACTCAATGCTCTGTCTCCAGCTATGGACTGCCGCACTCGCGTTCTGTCCAGGCCGGTCGTCGGGTCTCGAAGGCATAATCAGCTCATTCTTTAAGACCGTATACATATAACAATACCATATATTGTATATACACCTCACACATATACAATATACATATAACAATATTACTAAACTAGGTACTACAAATATCTAAGACAATGGTTCTTAACAATATTAATATACACAACTCACAAATATTTAGGTGTAGGGAAATAATTAATAATTTTAATTTCTAAAATTTAAATTATTTCGAATCGAATAATAATAATGATAAAAAAAATAACAGAATACTCTAAAGTATTTATAATTCATAGACACAATGTAAAACAATTTGTACATATTTTAGAAGTCATCTACGTATATTATATTTCATGTTTATTTACACTAAGACTCTTCGTTTTTTCTTCGTTCTAGTCGATTTAGGTTGACTTGCCAATTTGAAAGACTCTTCGTTTGAAGATTTTGTATGGTTTTTTTGTACAAAAAATACCAAACAAATCCAATTGTCATGCACAGTGCAACTTCTAAATAGTATCCATTTACAATAATGTTACAATCACCTCCCTTTCTTTTGCACATCTATCATTAAAACAAATTTTGAATAAGACAAATCCAATACTTATAAAATATAATATTTAATTATTATTGTAGAGTCCGATGGGGTGAGAAAACAGGGATGTGTGGACCTGCTGGATTTTTAAAATCAGACATGAAACAGCAATATTTTTCATAATATATTAAAATATATTATACATTAAATTATTGTATAAATATAAATGCGTATCCCCTTACATGGTACATGTAATGTCTTGTGAATTAATTTAAGCTCAGAAAAAATTATAATGAGGTTGCTATGGCAACCTAATTATATTAATAATCGGTTGCTAGGGAAACATAGGAACTTTATAACATTAATTTCATCTTTGTTATTCTTTGGTCGTTATGGCATCTGTAACGTGTAAAATCTATTACCACTTACTGTGTCACAGTTAATACTTTAATATAATATAATTAACTAATAATTTGATTATCCCTCTGACAATTAGCTATAATATTATATTTCTTACGTTTTTCAAATCTATCGTGGAACAAGTATTTTCATCATCATTTGAACATTTACTGAAAGTGAGCACGTCAATCATTCGCAGTGCCAAAGTATTTGATACTACCCATCCAAAACTGGCAATCGTCGATAACATCGTCATGTATGTACCGCCAAAACGTGAGTCACTTATCCGAGAGAAAAATCCTAATGTGAAAATGTACATAGTGTATGCTAAAATCTAAAATCAAAACAATATAAATATTAAATATATAACCATTGTTCGATTATTATCTCACGTTTTCAATATAATATGGTATTCTGTCGTATTAAATCATTGTATACAAAAAACGATTCTGAGTGGAGAGGCTTGTCTACCTACGTTTCTAAAGATCTTTCATAAAATATAAATATTATTTATTTATTTTTCTATTAGTGATAGGGTATATTGAGCTAATTTTTCAAAAATAATTTCATATATTCTAATTTGAATTATTAATTATTATGATATTATCTATATCATACATTATATTGTTATTAACCTATATAGTCAATACCAACGTATCTTAAAATAATGTGAATTGAAATGTGGTAGCTTAAAAATAATCTAAATGTTTTGAAAACATAATTATTGTGTGTAGCAAATAATAATATATTATGTAATGAAAAACCTTTTCAATTTTATATGTATAATATTTTTTGAATTACAAGAAAAAAAAAACAAAATATATTTTGTGGAAAACTGTTGTTGCATAAAATTACCCGTTTTAACATAAAGTTTTTTTTTTAGTTTTTAGCATTTTTCTTTTTTAAACTGAGAATTTTCTACTTTTTATCCCAAGTACCATATAAGTCCAATTTTCTACCAAAACCAACTCTCTATATGTTGAGAGCTAAGATATTAAGAAACAAAATATAAATTATAAATTAAAAAAAATACTCATTATTGTTGAACAAATTCATTAATCGATCCACTCAGAATATCTAATGTATAATAATTATTGTACCTACATATGATTGTACTATGTATTATCAGAATGACATTATTTAATTGCATTTTATAAATAGAGTGCATGACGCATGTTATATTGTTTAGGACCAACTCTTGATTTTTTAATTTTAATTTTAGTATAGGTACCTATAGGTACAATTTTATTAATACTCATTTTTAGTTTTCAACACTTTTCCGTGTTCACGAGTGGTAATGGCAATTTAAATATATGTATGAATTAGTTAAAATAAACGTATCAACCAACCTCATGTATTATGCTTATTAATACTAAAATCAAATAATAATATGTAGGTACATTTACAACTCCATTATTTTTAATCAAAATTGGCGTGTAGTAAATTAATACAACATAAGCAATGCTCCAAAGTAACCTGAAAAATAATTAATAAAAACATTATCATTTTTTTTCAATTAAATTACAGGTACAACTACTTTATACAATTTCCAATAGGATACCTACAGAGATTTGGTGGCCAATAATGTTTTACACATTTTACATTTTATTGTTTTTCATAACTCTAAATAGTTAATTTGAGAGTCCTATAATAAAGTAATCATATAATTTTTTTGGTTGGGACAAATTTGAGAAAATAAATGAAGTTTATAATAATGTGTATGGATATTGTATGATCTATTTGAAATTATAATTTATTTTTTAATTTTTATACCTGATTGGCATTAAATTCAGGTATGCACTCATCGGTTTTGTACCTGAAGTATATTTTGATACAACGATAGGTACAATAAATTTTACTATATACATTGATATAGTTATTATCATTATATCATCTTTAGATACACCGGCATCAATTAGTTTTAATTTTGACACAGCATCTGTTGCTGAAAATCCAATCTAAATAAACAAAAAATAAAAATTTACTGATAAAAATTAATTGCAATTTATTATTCAAGAAGTTTAATTAAAATTAACACAATATTCACCTTCATTGTTAACAATGCAATTGCCAATACTCGAATATTGGGCAGCTTTAAAATTTTCCAAAGAAGTTTATAACTTTTAAAAACGTTAATTTTTACGTGCCCCTCTTCTAGTCTGTTATCCATTTCTCTTTTAAATATACCAATAAATGTTGTTATCAACATAATTGTAAAGCTCCAAAAATACAAAAAACCTAATACAAATTATAAAATAAAATTCGTATGGTTAAAAATGTTTTAAAAAAGTTCTAATGGCGAACATTTTAAATTATTGGCACTCCAATTTAACACTCGACTTGTACTTAATTAAATACATTTTAAACATGGCGATTGATTAATTGACATACTATAAAAATAAAGAGGTAATTAATAGTACTATACTGAAGGGTAAAATTATTGAAAATGTAAATAAGTATTACACTTAAGTGTTTATAACCAAAGTCTCTAAATACGTATTTTTGAAAATCTACTTTATAACGCTGTACATGATACACATTGAATATAAACACTAAAACACAGATTGTAGAGTATTTTTACCGTTTAATGACGTACCTTTCATAGTGATTATGCCTCCTGTGCTGGGCGTTATCCGTAAGTATTTATTACAAAAGTCTTCTGATGTTAGTAAAACAGGACAAATAGTACCTATAAGCACACCCAATGCTACACCCGTCCCGTTGCAGGTGGACGCATGACCCACATTGTTCCTGGGAAAATACGTTTTAAATCATTAACCGATGTATGTTATCACTTATCAGTGTCTAGCCATATCTTAGAGCTTTGGTGCACGCAGAATCGCAGACACAACTCACTTTTTTAGCATTGTCAGTGCCCATCCATCGACAACTATATCTTGTGTTGCGGCCAAGAAGCTGATGACACAAAACGTAAACACCAGCGCTTTGAGATTAGGTATTTCAGAGTCCGGCAACCACTCGTCGATGTTAATGGCCGTATAGAGTAAAACCATCCCTGTTCAATGCATAAATAGTGTAAATGCTTTGAGACAAAATATAGTCACAAACAGAACACGAAGAATAAAAAGACCTAGTATTATTGCATTAGAATATGCACAGAGGGAATTTAAAATCTATGACAATTGAAATTGAAATGAATCTAAATTCTTATATTTTTCCATAAACTGCTTTTCGGAGAGTTACTGTCTATAATTAATTTTAAAGCTTGGATCATTGTTTATGTTTTTGAGTATTTTTTGATAACATAAATATTTGAAACTGTACAATTTATATAATTTATATATCAAATGTGTTCCACGTGTAAATTGTATTTTATCATAAATTCATACGTGTGTATATTTTTTATGCATATTTATGATCTTAGCCCGGAAGAATATTAAATAGTTACAACTATCGGCAATCTGTAAAGAAAAAATTCATAATTTGAACATTTCATAACAATATCTTTAATGCATAGAGTGTATTGACCTATCATTCTTATGATTGAAATGCACACGGTATTTATTAGATAGTATAATATTATAATTTATAACTGTATTAGTTATGTGGAGGTGGACGCGTATGTATTGTAATAAAAAGTTAAAACCAAATAATCATATATATAGTTTTAACTTTAAAAAAATGGTATATAATAATGTTAACGAAATTTATTCATAAACAAATCAGTTATAAACTATATGATTTACTAACTAAATCGATTGAAGAAAAAAAAAATAGTAGAAGATTTTCCTATAAGATGCATTAAAAACAGATTAATTATTATAACAATTGCATATTAAGATTTTTTTTAACCATCATCTTATTAGGTGTTAATATCTTAAGTTTTAAGTAGAAAATAATATATTTGTATACCCATCAAGAATTGAACGAAAATGAGCCAAGATTTTCGTCTGCCTATCCATTGTACGTACAGCGAGTCTACTATTGGTGCCCATAAAATTTTTATACTATATGGCCACGCAACTAAACTGAAAAAAGCCTAAAAATTATTGAAAATAATACATTTAATACTACAGTAGTACAAAGTAGGTAGGTAGTTGACAAGTCAATCGGTTAAAAATAAATAGATATTTAAACGAACCGTAATCATAATACAATGTAACACATAAATCTATAGTATCTATTACTGAATTTTAATTAATTACATTAAATATTAAATGATCAAACTAAAATTTACCTGTTCTTTATAGGTCACAATTTTTTTACTTTGAAAAATTATCGGTAAGGCGATGGCTAAGCCCAAAGGTAATCCTTGTATTGTGTATAATAATAGCAATAGAAAGAAGTTCAGCCAATCACCCTTCAAGTTCGATTTTGCCGGCAAAGACGGAGTTGGAACTTCAAATATTTCTAATTTTTCTTCTTCTTCATTTGGTGATTTTTCCATATTCACACTTTAGACTCTTCGTTTGAGAAATTATATATGAATTGAAAGTTTTAAAACGTGGTATTGCACTGACGAATAACGTTAGACTAAAACTTAACGAAAACATGAGTTTTTTATTGTTATTCTGAACTTACAACAATTTATTGAGAATAGTGAAACCATTTTTTACACAAGAATTTTAACATGTAACTATATATATATATATTTATTAAGGAGTATTTATATATAGAGTTATGGTTTAAATGCTATAGTTAAATTTGAGTGGGTAGTTTGAAAACCTATATTTCAAAGTTTGATATACTTGGGAAATAAATTATTGTAATGGGTCCTATGATCATAATTTATACTGTACAAATATGTATAATATACAATATATAATATACGTTACATTAAAATTATTAATACTCACATAAAGAATACTGCATACAAATTATGATGAATTGGTTGTGATTATACTAGTTCGTCACTCACTTATAACAGTATGTATATTTAATGTTGTTACAGATAGGAAATTGGATTTCTTGGGATTGTTAAATGTTGTGATATTAGAGAATGATAATGATCGCACCGATTGGTTGATGTCTATTTAAAACCAATGTCTGCAATTATAATAATATCAATAGACAATGATTTTTATAAAATATACAAAATAATATTATTAAACATTATTTGTTTAATATATTAACCATTATAATTTTTGCACTTACAGTACGGTTCTTGTAACTATTATTTAAAAACTTATTAAAATAAAAGTACGAACCAATATATAATAAGTATGGACTTGATATAAATAATTATTTTCATCCAGAGGTAAATAAATATAAACAACTATAGACGTATGGCCGTATGACGTATTGAATCAAATATTAGTTCTCCGAGGTACCTACGATAACGCAGGTCAATATTGCGCTAGACATGCAATTAATTTAATGTGTACAAAATACACAAAATATTGTTTGCAGAATATGCTCATTTAATATTATGTTTGAATGGTTGTTGTATTTTAGTAATAAAATATTATGCCAAATACCATAATTTATATAGTAATAATATAATACGTCAACCTACACATTTTAACATTTATGTTTTTATTGCAATTCTTATAATTTCTAAGGAGATTTGAATTATTATTTATAATATTACTTTAAACCATATCTTTGTGGGACGCAAGTGTACACAAAAATACCTATGGGTACAGTTGCTTTACCAAAGATGAAAGAATCCTCTAGATTTGCAAGTTATATTTCCTATCGCATGAAAAGTGAAACTAACCAGTGACCACATTATGAATATTATTTTGATACTAAGATGACAATATTATTGTTTTTTGAAAATGTATACCTTAATGTAAAAATATATAATATATGTTTGAAAATGGCATTATTAAAACAGTGTTGTCCACGAAAGTTCCATTTTTTATTTTATTTAAAATTAAATTAAAAATAAACGTTATCTGTTGTTATTATTATATAATGTCTAATATTAAGAATTATGAAATTATTATATAATATAATAATATAGTGACTCATGCTCGTTATACTAGACTTATGTTTATGTATATTGTATTATTGTCTACCAAAGTATATTTACTATGTTGTCTAAACAGATTCATTAATATAATTTTTTTTTATCCAAATGTCTTTTTGAAGGGACCCCAAGTGAAAAATATAATATACGGCGTAAAAAATCAGAAAAAAATATGCACCTATTGGTCTCTCCGACCAATTCGCATGTACAAATTCCGAAGACATGATTAATGATGATAAATATTCGGATAAACTGAATATTAATTAATTTTAATATACAATATTATAGGTAGGTACCTACTGTTAATGCATATAATATATTACAGACCGTTGTGGATTGCGTTATCGAACGATGCCGTGGGCCACTTGTTTGATGTAATGTGATAATACACTATAAACCCGGCAGTCACGTCTCCTGCCGAGGACGAATATTTGCAATTTATCGGTGGCCTCCGCTGGTTCAAACGAGTATAAATATAATATGCAAACGACGGTTGACGGCACACGTGAGCCTAACTCTTGGCTGCTGCTGATGATGTTGATGATGGTGTCAACCGATTGTGAAAATCATAAATTCACAACTCGGCACGTCAAACGATCAGAGTAGACTAAGACTCTGAAACTACTATATCGTAGGTATACATATAGTATTTCCATTATCCGGTGGCCACGGTCGTATTACGTGAACAATTTATCGTAGCAGGAGACTACACTTTCGTACAATTACGTTTTATAGTGCGTGTGTATAATATGCGGTATGTATAGTATGAGGTTTACTAAAACAACGTTTAATATGCGAAAAAATATTATAATTGTATACTCTCGATATAATAGTAAGCACCTTTAGGCCATAGGCAATGTAAATATATTATGATTACGTTTTAATCACCAATGGCATAACAGCTGCCCAAGATGATTTATAAAAATACGCGTATTACACTATGATGAGTAATAAAAATGCATTACAGACTACAGTACACTGTGTTCCAAACGTTTTCCATAAGGTATATATAAACTTAATTATTTTCTCGTGCTGTTGTTTTTCATTCGCACCCTAGTTTTTGTCTGCTGTTAGTAAACTTCATACCAGCTCCGACGTTCTACTCCACGACATCGTGACCTGTAATTTTTTGAAATTATTTTTTTCCAAAATGCTGGAAAAAGATTTCAATTTAATTATTAGCAACTATGTTTTTTTTTTTTATTGTATTTTAAATTTTAATGTTTTAATATCGGTATAATATAGTTCAGAACGATGTTGGTAGACCACATCATAAATGTTTAAATTATCTGTAAACTTCATACATACCTACTAAATATAGGACTACCTATAATGCATGTTATTGCATAATATTATGAAACACGTTTACATATTATGTTACGATCAATTAGTTATAGGTACGTAGTACTATGCGTACACATCAGTAGCCCGAGAACACTAATCGTTACACAAATTATACCTACCTATTATTTCGTCAACGAAAATCACACTTTTCAATTACAGTTATTACTTACCCTAAATTAGACAGTAATTTAAGTGATCCGCCATATTATTATAATTACGTGTCTCTTAGTTACAACTTAAAAGTGTTAAACGCATTTAATCAAAGAAAATTATGGAATTTAAACACGCGTGGTTCGAGGTGGTCGACCACCTCAACGCTGAGCGGCAGTTTTGGCCGTTTGAATAGGTCATTTGAATAACCCATGTTTAATATTGTAGGTATGGTTATATGCAGCTAGTTGATGAAAACCGCTACCACGTGTGGTTAAACCGCTAAGTGTGTAATCAGTTTTAAAATTTAAATTTTACGCAGTTATAGGGTCTTCCTGTATTCGTGAACCACCCACGATAGGTACATCAATATCTTAGGTTTTAAATGTTGGAAATGGTTTACATAGGAAAATATAATATATATCTGTCGACGTCATAATATATATATTGTATATTTGTATATTTGAATGAGCTACAGAGGGTACCTGCTATTATATTTAGTTAGTTAGTTAATGTAAAATATGAAATATACAGTATACACATACAAAAAAAATAATAATAATAGTAATAAAAAACTTATGACTGAATGTATATTAAACTGGTTGTAATTCATTGCTAAGAAACAAACCACAGAATATTTAATATTAAATCACACATTTTAAAAACCATCCAAAATCATAGTACCTATAAAATATACAATAAACAACATACACGTTTAAATAGCGGTTTGATCGGTGCATAGCATTATTTATAAGCATATCTGCATATAGTTCACTGGTCTCTGAAAAATCATATTAACAATCAATATATTACATTTATTAAAATACTAGCTGAACCAGTGTACCACGTTGCCCGTTGAAAGAGCCAATTCTATACTATTCAAACTTTGTTCAATTCGTTCATTTAATATTCGGCGTATGATGTTGAAAACTAAAAAAATTTCATCTATCATCTTGAAACACTCAAAATACTTGTGCAAGCACCACTTTAAAATGTGAATTTTGAAATGTGCCATCTTAGTGCACACTTACACGGTGGTCCGAAGGTACCATTTATTAATTGCAAGCCTGAAGCTATCATTATTTATGATCTACACTGACTCAGTCAGGACACGTTCGATTATATATTATAGACATCCCGCCCCCGCGATGTGCGTACGCAATTAAGAATGTTTTATTAACGTGTTGTTATTATGATGTCCATGTGTAGGTTCCCGGGACAACAGTCGAGAAATTAGCCTTGGGAATACCATTTTTAATAAACAGTAAGTTATATAGTTTTGACCAAATATAATTTAGTTTAGGTCACAGGTCTAAAATTATATTCAATCATAACTAATAGCAATCTTACAATAAACAAAATTATATTATTATTTAGTTTATTTTTTTTTCTAGACAGCATGGCGCCACTGTTGCATTGTTTTCCATCCAGTTTCCAACTTTTATTGTAAGATATCATAACAATTTTTTTTTTTTTTTTACTTATTCTGTAGACTTTTCAAAAATGTTATTTTATACAAACCTTGCCTTGAAAATTTCGAACAGAACAAAAAAAATCGAGCTGTTTTTGAGATTTAGCACTTTGTTGCCCGTTAAATGTACCAACTATATGACTCAAACTTTGTTCAATTCGTTATTTAATATTCAGTGTATGGTTTTCAAAACTTA
>WHPZ01576068.1:0-22565 GCA_016617965.1 Macrosiphum rosae | reverse complement strand
AACATCAATAGAGAAATAGACAATAATAGCAAATGACTAATGAAAATAAACAAGCGTATAAAAACAATGGTTTCACCATAACAAGTGAATATAACAATAAAACTCGAAAGGGAAACATGCAGAGGCCCATAACGGGGAATCTATTGAGTAGGTAAGGAAAATAAATCGCTCATCATCATTCATCAACGGTGTACAGGGTCGTTTGAGCACAAGCATAGTCGCAAAGGTATGGTACATTATTATTGTATTCGTAAAATATAATAATATCATGTGGGTACTAGGTGATAGCCAATAGGTATCCAAGAGTTATAATAATATTATTGTCTTAAGTGCAATAATAAATATGGATTAAGATGTAAAATTAAAATTTTTAAGATCTTGAAATACACTTACCTCGCCAGCATAAGGAATTCCATCAACAGTGTGTTCTGATCCTTTGGCGCTGCTACATCCCCAGTGGCAATGAAACTGTTCCAATTTGTACTTATGTCCCAGTGGACCACCAGAGAGTTCTAAAAAAAGTTAAACATTTTTGTGAGAAAACTCAATCTCAAGAATTTTTCATCCTAAATACAAAGTCAAACTGTTACATTTCATACTAAAACATTTCGATCTCAACTAACTAACTTGACATTTACGGAACAAATTTAATTAGTAATTGGTTCTTTCAATGTTTGATAATCTGCCGTAACATACGATTTACCCAACGATGTACGTCTTTAAATTATATTCAATTTCTCATCTGTAAGTTGGACGATTATGAATATTATTTTATCAATAAAGGAGGTATTGTAATATTAGATAACTAATATATTATTATTGTTATGGGGGAAAAAAAAAACTTTACAGTTATTGTTGAAACGTGAATTGCTAATAATTTTAGTACAAGCATTACACAGCAAAATGTAAATAGGTATCTAACTACTGTTATTTTTTTTTCCAAAAACAATATTTTCAATGCGGTAAAAATATGACTATTGAAAAATACCTGATCCTTCACCACCGGTAGCATCCACTTTCCAACCATATCCGGTGTTGATAATTTTTGTGCACATTTCAGGGCAATAGTTCCAGTACAAAGGTTTATTGTTTAGGGTCATGTCGTTGGTAGATTTCGAAGTTTCGATGTTAACTGGTGATTGTAACAAACCGCCGGCTTGTGGAAAGAATTTTGGCCAGACCGATGGTCCTAGAACAAGAAAAATAATTTTTCACAATTAACAAATGAAAAACATTTTTTTTTTTATTAAATTATATGCCTATTACTGGTTTTCAAAAAATACAAAACATGATATTATGCATAACACAATGTCACAATCAAATATAATTTATTCTATGCAATTTAGCGAACAAATTTTGTAACTTAAATTCTGAGTACTATTATTAAACGTTAGTACACAAAACGTAATCATTTGTTTTTTATTACCTACTATTAATTTTCGTGTTGCTAGTTGCTAGAATAACGACCGGTGGGCGCATTTAAAGTATGTTAAACTTATTTCCTCCTTAATAATTTTTTTAATTATCTTACAAAGACTTATATTATTTATGTAGGTATTGCATCAAAATAAAAACCGTATGTTTGATGTTATGATATCGATAAAACCGGTAACTACACTTCACACTGTGAAGTGTACTTAAGTTCACAGAGGTTTTAACTCAGAGCGGGGAGCGAGAGGGCTATTTGTTTTTCCACTATTAGGTACTTATAATTGCATTCTTTAAGAATTAACAATTTTAACCTCATCAAGTTGTACGTACCTACCTATCTCAAAGATTTAAGATAAATAATTAGGTACTTGGATGGATAGTACTTCAACACGGCACAATTTTAAATTATAAATGACTTAAATTATTTTGTTCGCGTGTGGGTATCCATAGTTAAGTAATTTATAGACAAATAGGCAGATGAATCAAAGAAAAAAAATCATTTTGAAATTAATAATACGGTACCTTCGCGGTCGACGGTCATATCAATCTCACATGTACCTATTTTATTTGACGATGAATATTTGAAAGCAATAATATTCACTTTTGTTGACCAACCGTGAAAGTAATTATACTTATTTTAACAAAACTATCTTGCTTTCCATTTAAATCCTTTGTAATATGTCAAGTATTTCTCCAAACCTGACGGTTTACACTTAAAGTAATGAAAATAACAAATTACAATAAATACCTAAGTTATACTAATATCAATCCACATAAAAATACATAATATATAGTAAGCAAAAGGTTTCATCAATATAACTCGTAGTTCATTATGAGATAAAAAAAATAACAAATAAATAATAAATTTCATAATAACATTTACACAGTCCACAACTACTGCAAAATATACATTTTTCGAAATCTACACATTTTTTTTTTTTCTTTAATATATACATGTATATAAAATGCGGATTTAAAAACAATTTAACGGATGACTGAAACAACGAGCGATGTTATTACGTGTAATTTAGTGTACACAAAATCAATCAATTCTAAAACACAAGAAAGTAAAAATAGAAAAATTAATTATGTTTGTAATTTGTATACCCAATGTTCAAAATTATCCATTATTATTGTATAATTTTAACTCGCAGTCACATTGCAGCATTATTTAAAAATCTTTACCAAAATATGACCATGCGTTTCCGATAATTTAAACTTAATTTAACTCAACCCAACCGATTTGGAACAAAGCAATGTAACACAGCAATGTAATACAGCAATGTAACACAGCAACAGTACACACAAACATAATGAGAACAATAACGTATGCGACGGACTTAAGATAGGTAATTTAGGTGCTTAATTTCTCGCTTCCTCAATTAATATACTTTTTGAAAATGGCGTTTACCAATGATACTAATTAATATACGACGTGCGACGTCAGCCTTGACATTTTGTCAGATGGACATTTAATTTAAAAATAGTAAAAGTCATAACTTATATCAATAAAACCAAAAGTTAATTTGCAGACGTCAAGAAAATATTGTATTTGCATCTTCATATTTTTCCTACGAATATCGAATTGCACAACACGTACATAACACTATTGAAATTTTATTGATTCGACGTTAAACTAATTTGTTTTGATACAGTTTAATGAAATATTGTTTACACTTTTTACGAATACCGAACAACTATAATATTTGCGACTTATTTTCTACCGAGATTATAACTGTTTGTTTTTTTTTTTTTTTTTTTAATTCGTAGAATAAAAAACATCGTATCATGATTAATATCGTATTTTGACGTACGATTTTAATAACCGGTTACCAGAGACAGGTGGAGCTGTGTGAACTGCGAAGCATAATATGGGTACACTGCCTGTGGCCTCGCAAATTGTTTAGCTTTCACGCCGACTCATTGAGCCCGCGGTATTCAAATTGCAATCCAAAAATCATTGAGCCAACCACAGGGCAACGTACAATAAGACGTAAAAGAAGAATTATGTATGCGGTGAGCATGCGTAGGCATGACGTATGAACGTAGGTAACTAGATAATATGGTATGATCTACAGCTATATAATTAAGGGAACGCAAAAAAAAAAAATTTCCCTCGTCAAAGTTGTGTGTGTGTACGATGGAAATTTGTTTTTCGCTCGTTGATCTAACGACAATTTAATGATACACATTAATACATTATAATAATACCACCACCTATATCGAAACTTTTTATTTTTGCCGCAACAACTGAACACACGCCACCCACGACCCCCCACCCGGGTTTTAAAACCAAATAACTAAACTGTTTCAAAATAACCCCAGTAGATTGAAACTACGGGATGTGATTCGTGTGTCGAAACAGTACAAGTCACATGGGTGTAACTCGGGTACAAAAGTTGCGGCGATAATATAATAATATGTCGATGGATAGATGGCCGATAGCGATTCTGATCACGATCTGAACACGTGGGATACACCAATATAGAACTACGGCCGAGTAAAACGCGTCTAAGAAATTCCGCGAAATGTGGGCAATTATCGGAAGCACCCGAGTGCGATGGTCAGTGTTATGAATTATAATTATATACCTATCACGGATGATTACTATTTAAACGATATGCCAAATCGGCTCTATTAAACGCTGCCAAGGTTTTATTGTTTCGTGCACACGAGAAGGTGTTAAAAACGCTATTATTGCCTTAATATTATCGATAGGTGTGTGTTAGGTATATTTTACTGAAAAGTGAAAATATAGAACATTGCGTATTCTGTATTGTATTGTTGATGGCTGGATTGACTTGAATGGAAACAATCGTCACCCCTTATAACTACACCGCACGAGTCAAGACGTGTACCTTTATATTTTTATTGACCTCTAATGTATATAATTAAATGTCCTTACTCAGAGTAACTTAGGACCAACTTAATTCGAAGTCCTATACTACAATCTATATACCTCATATAGTCATATCCATCTTAACTCCATCCACAAATCATCCAGTTGTCTGGCATCTCCTTGATGAAATCTACAGTTTTGTTTTTCCTTTCTGAAGAATTTTCTATACATAATGTTTAATGTGTTTTCATTTTCGATTCTTCATTTACATAGCTATCGTTTACTTGAAAAGTATCAAAGGCTTTTAAGTATGTATTCATTGTCATTTATTCATAATTATTATAATACATTTACAGAAATTAGAAAGTAATGATGTACAATGTACTATGTACATATTATTTAAACAAGTACATAATGTTATAACTTATAAGCTACAGATGTAGTGCAAGAACTAAGGATACCCCATGCTGTACACAAACCATGTCATGTGACATAATATATCTTACAATGTACCTGAACCTCTATATTATTTATAACATCTCAATAAACTGACCTTTATGAAATAAATATTATTTTGCTTAACAATTTTTTTTAAATGCTAAAAATGTATTTTGGAATACAGCCAATCTATTTAGACAGATAAATAAATAAATATTATTAATTATAATATTATTTTAAATTTAACTCTCAGAGATTTGGCTATATTATACTCTATTTTTAGCATTATATGATATATTATAGATACATATCATAATATTATATTTGAGCGAAATTCAAAAATAATATAATATATTTCAAATGTCCAGTTTCAGGAAATGGCCTTATTAATTTATTATAATAATATTACTAAAAAGTTTCGAATAGATTTGAAACACAATGAAAATATGAGATTATTACAATATACATTACTGACATAATATAAACGACACAATTAGATAAACGTGGTTAATGGTTGTAATATATGGGGTTAAAAGTTAATTAAAAATGATAAACTCATTACTTAACTATATGCTCATAACGTGTTATTTAGTTAATTATTTTTTACGCATTAAATTCATGTCCATCATTATTACATTAGCAATATTCTAAAAGCAATTTCCGTCGATTTTTTTAAAAAGTCATCTATAAAATACGAAATAAAACAAATAATATTACAAACAGAAAAAACAACATGTCTACAGAATCTTGACATCATTCACATTATATAAGTTTAATAGAATTTAACAATTAGCTAGGTATGTTAATATTATTTATTATTGTTCTATTTGCACATATGAAATGCACTTCAATAACTGCTGTCTGTTTCTAAAATGTGTAATGACTAATGAAGTACAGAAGGAATATTTTAGGAATATTATACAAAGACAAAATCATGATAATATAAAATAATAGGTCCTCTTTTCTTAATTGAATAAATTTAAATTATTTTATGTTTATAATTTAAAATTATTAAAGACTAATTGATTCTATTTAGATAAATAAAAACAATGCAAGTATATCCAATCAAAAAAAGGTGGGCAAGTAGATACCGCTCTGCTATACAGTAGAGAGTATGTCACTGTAATGGATGTTGAATTTGGATTCAATGATATATCATTGTATAAAAAAAAACGATTCTGAGAGGAGATAGTCAGTAAGCCTATGTCAAATATATTTCATGATTTTATGAATTTTGATATTGCTATTAAATAGTAACTTGTTTTACTATTAGTATTACGAGGGTTAATTTAATTTTTGTAAATAAATGTTGTCAACATTTTTACTTTAAACGCATCTTTAATGTTTTTCAATAAAATTAAATATTTATTTTCTTCTCACAAAATGATTTTAAAATGTATAGGTAGAGGTTAGGTTAGGTTAGATTATGTACATGTATATTAATGAAGTCTATGAAAAATATTTATTTAGGTATAGGTACAGAAGAATACAGCGATAATTACTTTTCGATATAATTAATAATTATTGCATTTTAATTAGTTGAAAAATAAAGTGTTTAAGTAAAACGATTGTGATTGTTTTAGTTAATGATATTTTAAATAAAAATTAATATAAATATTAAATACACTTTCATTACAATATTGACGAAAAGTTTGATGTAAATACTTTATTTAAAGTAGGTAAAGAAAAACAATGAACAATTTCTCCCTTAACACAAAACGTACTTATATGTACTGAAGAAAAATACTAAAACAAAGTTTATAAAGCCACCTCAAGTCATTAAACACCAACTTTTAAAAGTTAATACCAGTATAAATGTTCTCTTTCTAAATTACATAACTACGTTTAGAGTTTATAAAGATATCAATCAAACAGATCCAAATTTAGCGTAATATTATAAATTATAATTGTCATAGTTGCAAAATGTAATTAAAAAAAAGTTAATATCAATATTGTAATTTATAAGTTTATAATGATTTTAATTTATCATATAACAGTTGATATAATCAAAATCCTCACAAGAAATCCAATAATATAATTACACGATCAACTTATTCGCAAATCTCATTCGTGAGAAAATACCTATTATAAATACTAATAATTGTGAAATATTCATTCACAATTTCTAAGTAATTTATGTTCATTCCACTGCAAATAAAAACGAATTAATCTTACAAACGATCTCTACAACATGGAAAATATATAGTCTCAATAAAATTGATCGAGGGAATCATAAATGAATAAACATAGCATGGTAAATTTGATGATGATGATAGCATAATTTGGGTTTATACGATTATTATTATTATTTCGTATAGCAACAACTATTATCACAATTAATAGACTTAAAAACTTTTTTTCTTCCGTTATATAATATACATTGATGTATATTATGCTACCTTTTTTTTATTATTATTAAATGTTCTCCCGTTCCGGGCTATCGGGCAGTCAAGGACAATTCAAAGTTATTATGAATGTTGTTATATATTATATATTTTTTTATTTATTTATTTTTTTTTTCAGGCAGGTATTGGTACATTATACTATCAAACAGTATTAGCTCCTATATATTATGTTACCTATTCTTATTATTCTTATTATTAAGTTTCCTATTATCTGCACAAGAATACGTCACATTATTTTATTATAGTCATACCAGTCATAATTAAAATTGTATATTATGTATAATAGTTTGATAATTTAAATTATTGTTAGCTCAAGGGCAGTAAGTACACAGGACTAAATTTATGTCTAGTATGTATTAATTAAAAATTAGGCAAATAAAAATATAATAACAAAGCCTCAAAAATTAATAAAATAATTTTTACTCGTATACCTAATATATTTTTGCTCAAAGTTCAAGTTATTATTAGTTTTCTTACTGAATGTTTTTAACATTTCAAATATTATGTAGGTAGGTACACACGGTATAACTACATAATCTAATATGGATTTTACCACGCCGTGTTATGCCATAAACGCACGTCATTCAAATAAACGTGTGTAACGATGATATTGTGTCTTGTTTGATTGATTTACACTTTGATAACATTATTCTGGCAAGTAACAACATTTTAAACAGTTATTGAACGAGTTTAATTTTTCAATTATTATTATTGTAGCCTGTAGGAATTAAAAACTTCTGATGGGATTAGTATTTTTATTCATAAGCGCATATGCAAGGTTTAGAGAATCTGAATAAAAATTCGTCAAAATTATGTACCTAGATTTATCGTTTTCATTATATTATAACTGGAAAACTATAAACGAACAAATATTATTTCCTAGGAAACGAAATATTCATCGTACGATTTACGAAAGTGTTCGAGCTGTATTCTTCTTTGTATGGCATTGTTTAAGTCAAGTATCTGCAATAATTATTAAACTAGTCACGTTTAAACACACCTTTATGATTTTTAGTATATTTCTGATAATTTATTTAATTTTATATAGTTATAAATTACAATAATCATTTATATTTGAATTTAGATTTCAAAACATTTATTACAATTGTCGGTTTTTATAATTTAATTTGTTCTCACATTTATTATATATTATGTATGTATCTTAAACTATTTAAACTCATGAGAGATAACAATTGACTCGAGAGCATTATCAATCCCACACGAACTATTCAATAATAAAATATCATCTCTGCAACTGGGAATTTATTTATCAATAAAATTATGTAGGTGCCAAATTCAGCCCACATAGGTATTTGCTAATTTTGTATGTTAATGATAATGAATTACAGCTTTCTACACCACCCATATTTTAAAGAACATGCTGTTGTACTCATAAGAAAAATAAGACAATTATGTATCCATTTTTCATATTATATAATACAAATATTAACAAAAAATAATGTATAGAAACTTAGTTTGCAAAATTAGAGGAATTTCGCAAAAACAATACCAACACATAACTGTTATCTGGTTTAGTCACTTGTGTCAATAAATAAAAAAAAATGCAAATTGAAACCTCATTTGTCAGTACGATCGAATTTCAATAATCAATTCAATTCCCAGAGAAATTAATTTTGCACCTAATGTGTACAGGATTATAATTTACTTGAATACCTAATAAACAATATTTTTTTTATTACTTTATTTATCCTCCATGGAATTTTCAATAATCACAAATCTATACTACCTACCTATATTTGTAAAAATAATAATAATTCTTTTAATCTTCTACTCCAGTTAGTATACACTTGTATTTTTTTTTAATAACTTTTAGTTTAAATTTAATTCGATAGCATGTACACATTGTACACAATTTAAGTGACATATATAGATACTCATCAATGAAAGCATAAGAATATCATACATAATATAAACGACTATATTGAAACTAGGTAAAACACTAATGTCTCAGGTTTATAAAGTCAATTTTCTTTTCTTATTTGTTATGAGGACTTGACATGACCCAAATGAATCTATTTGAAATTGAAGTAGGTCAGTTACTCTAATGGTTTTTTTCCGTCTACTGGATGAAAAGGATTAGTTTTATTTTTAAATTCCTTTGCACGACAATAAACAATATACCTATGTATTTATTGGTATTATACAATTAAAAAATATTACTTCTTAGTAAGTTGTAACAATACCATAACAATAGAGATAGAAGTATTTGATAACAAATAAATTGCACAACTTATAAGAAAAAAAATGTAACTTAAAATGTAAAATAATGAGTAGGTATTTGATAAATCAATAGGTATATATTTCTTGTGTCACAATGACATTACTGTTTAAAATTCAGAGATGCAAACATTTATTCAAACAGAATAATTTAATGGCGTTTTGAATTATAAATGATGAATCATAATTTTAACTCGTGTACAGTTAACAAAATATTATGGTTTGCTTAATGCTTATTTGTAGAAAGTAACAAGTTATTTGAACGAATACCAACAACTCTACGTAGATGATTGATCAAAGGTTAATTTTACGACAGCGGTATTATAAATGCTGCTGGTCGACTGAAAACCAAACATTCGATATTGCAATCTATAAATGTACAGCCAGATGTACAAGTTATTAAAAACGTGAAACTCACAACCGATCGATTGTATGTGTGGATATTATTTTTTGGATTTAATTTTTTTTTTAAATCTTGTACATCCCGATAAATAGTCATCTTGTTTTTTTAAATACTGGATGGAGCCAGGATCGTATTTGTACAATTTAATAACAAATTATAACACATTTATTGGGGTACGTCTGTCACCGGTTATCATGTATTGAACCGGACATTTTGCTTCCATGTTCAAATTCTGAGGGTGGTTCTGGTTAACGATTTGATCAAGGTTCAAATCTAGTTATTATTTGGGAGTAGAAATTCCAGGTGCTTAACTTGATCATTGGATGTGAGGAAAAACTAAAACAATATAGCGGGAAAACGGTTATATACTAATATGTAAGAAATACCAGTTTTAGAGAAAATCGCTTTTGTTTAGTTAGTTTTGTTGTATTTCAGAGAGAAATAACCGTAAAGCATAGACCCATGAGCTAATGGACAGCGCTTCCCACACAGCCCTGCACTTGGTTAATCCAGACGACATAAGTGAGAGAAAACATAACATAACATGAGCATATGAGAGAGAAAAAACGAGTTTTGGGCTATATGTTTTAGCACACTGTAACTGCCCAAAACGTCTCTTCTCTCAACAATCCCTTCTGGTGATTTCTTTTTCTATGTGCTGTCCATTATGTTATAGATATTATATGCCATAAAGATTATTTTCACCCGATAAATATATATATTTATATTACCTTTTCTAGGTAGGTCAGCACTTCCAAGATAATTTTCAAAATATTTCGGCTCTTTTTGAGTTATTTTTTGATATTTCAATTAATATTCTACTTTTAAAAAAAATGTTTCGTTAATGTATAATGTTTGTCAAAAAGCATAACAATTTAATTCAAGATACCTTAATAATTGTACTTAAAGTAGTTTCGTAATGTTTCGTAATGTACACAAAAATTTTTTTCCACAAACATTTGAAATTCAAACGACGATTTTTTCTAGAGTTTATTTTAGTTATTTTGTTGTAATTCAAAAAATAAATTATTAAGACTTGATACATTTCATATTCACGTATATAATTATTTTCTACATAATACAATTTTCAAAATAATTAGACTGATTATAACCTATCTATACTACGAACTTATTTTCTCACCATTCTGCAGTATGTCAGGCGTCATTATTAACTTATAAGTGATATTATGCAATATTTTTATCAAAAATTAATTAACCTAATTAAAAAAAACTTTTATAAGATTATTTTAAACGAAAATAAATATCCTTAGAAATTGTATTCAAATATTTTGCACATGGCTCCAGTTTTTGCGTAAATTCAATGATTTACCCTATTAACACATGAATTACAGACTACAGTGGCCTGGAATCGATTAAGCATATTTAAATAAATCTGGTACAAATGAAATCTAGATAGGTACTATACTGCAGATCGAGTTCCCCAGTTTTTTTTTTAGTCATCCATAGTATTTTGTTTATTTTTTTATAATGAGTATCAATAATATTTGTACCTATAATATATTATAATATTATATATAAAAATATATATGAAATTTCAGTATTTCACCAAAACAAAGCTCGGTGAATTTCATATATTTGCTTTGAGCTACCTCGTACCTATTAATATTATATTATTATTATTATAACACTGACCTTGTCCCATCAACAATAAAGAAGATTTTATGTAGAGTAAAAAAAATTATATATCATTATGGATTATAGTTTTATTGGTCGATTGGGTTTTAAGTCCTTGAGTACACTGTACCTACTATTTTTTATTTTAAATTAAAAATAAAATATATCTCGTATGGCGAACATAATACAAGACAATATTTGTATGCATTATTGTTCGCTACTATTTAAAACCTAACTTTGTTTGGTTATGGTATTAATTTTGTATTCAGCGACAGACATTCAAATACTACTCATTATAATTTGCAAACAAATATTTAAAATATATTTTATTTTTATATTTTCTAACAACAAAAACAGTGCACAAATGAGCCTAATCTATCACATGAATAATAATTAGTAACACTTACATTTAAAAAAACATTATCATAGTAATATAAAAAAATTATATCAAGTCAATCGGTATAGGTATTGAAAATACATTTAACCATTAACCGAAAATTTTACTCATTAATTTAAAACTGAAAAAAATATAAATGTTAGCGTCAAACGTATGCAAATACAATTAAGATCAAAATAATTTGTTACCTTAACTTGTACGTCGTCTAAAATATGCATAATGTAAAATTAAAATAAACTGCTTTGTTCACCACTTAGGGTTCTAGGCACTTGACAGATATTATGCATTTTACCTGTTTATAAAGTGTCCATATTGAAGAAAAAAAAAATCGAATACGATAATTGTAACTTGTATTGTTTGAATCAAACTTATAAGCAAGCAAAACGTATACGGTTTGTAAAAATATAAATAACGTCCTTTGACTTGAGATTAAAGGTCTTGCGAGAATTCATATTTTTGAATAAAACTCATTAACATACAATAATGCATTTAAATTAAAATGTAGCTATGCTAGCTATGTTTAGTGACCAGAGCCCGAGTATGTTGAAACTTCCAAGTTGTAACTGCTGATGTAGTATATGTAATATGTATGCATGGTACCTAATATGCTTTTGAAAATGTATGATACTCTTTGTGTTGATTATGTAATCTGTTAATCGATATGCATCCAAGTAACTTGTTATTTGAACTAATAAAAAAAATTGAATTTTATTACAAAACCTAAAAATAACAACATTCTACAGATAAAATATTTAGTTATGTTTATATTATCCGAGGATAGAAACAATGTAATTTCTCAAGTCACAACAATTCTGAAAAACAATATAATTACTACGCAATTTTTTTATTTTTTTCGATTATTATCATTTATCAGTTTATCGACTAAAATATTACACTAGTGTTTTTAGAAAAAATATATTTTGGACTATTATGCAATATATTAGACTTGCTTAGAAAAATGTTACAACACCTAAACTAAATAAAAAATAATATAAAACGTTGTTGGTACCTATAGCTATTTAAAAATTAAATAATGTCTGTCTACCATGTCAATTTAACGTTAATTTAAAATACTACACATACAGTTTTTTCTTAAGTATATCATTATTTCTACAGTAAATCTACAAATTAAATAATTTGATTTTTTCAATAACATAGAAATTTATCTTTTGGTAATAGTAATAACTAATAATACTGCGTATCGAAGGTTAGGTATATGTCGAACCTACGTAAAATGATCGAATATGAATATACGGATTGCTAAATAAATATTATTGAAATCAAAAATAGCATGTTTGATGTATCGCTCATATAAAATTGTCACATAATAAAAACGTTAGAATTTTTCTGTAAACTCCGTAAATTTTCCAACGATAACACCAAGGTCTATATTATAGATAATATTTGCTAAAAAAATATGATATATTGCATTAAGTGTTCAAAATTAATATTAGAGCTTAAGTAACTTTCCGGCTATCCCATATCATGATTAAATATGAAATAAATACACAGAGTTTATGTATAATCCACTGATGAAAAAAAAAATACTAAAACAATTAATAACTGCACGATAAAATATCTTTGTACTTGACGTGGATTAAATATTTATAACACAAAATGTATATGATTATTATGTATTTTTTTAGAAATTGCACTAGGCCATTTCAATAAAATTTAATTTATCTAAAAAATGTATAAATCTTGATGTAAAATAATATAAAAAAACAGAATTTAAATATAAGAAGATATTAAATTTCACTCGCAACTTACAAGTTAAAAATACTGAACTTGTTTTACACATTAAAATAGAACGTGCTTATAGATAGGTATCAAATACAAACCACTGCACGTGTCGACCATAACCTACCTGTTGTAAACATAATATTATTATCGTTTTAGCGGTCTGTTTACCGCGACCTCGGGTGTAACGGACTCAGATAAAACAATGTGAAGATAAAAACCAAAAATAATCATTGAACAAATCACATTATTATTTGATAGTATTCTTTCCATCAAGTTAGCAAACAACGTTGTCTTTCGAGGATAAGATATTTAATGCCATCGAGCCACGTGAAGGCGTCCAAAATTCACCAAGTTTTAGAACAAAACGTGTTAACTCGACGAAATTTATAGAAGGAATTCAAGAAGTTAGTTTTGTTTGTGTTTACCAACAACACTCATTTGGCGTATGCACTCACAAGTCACAAACCACAAATAAAAGTGTTGTGGAATGTAAAATATGTTTTTAATAGTCATGGAATTTAATTTTATATAAATGACAAATTAATTTTTTTTCGGATATAGGAGTAAAATAAGTCAATTGTATACAATATATTCTATTCATACATGCATACTTTTCATAAAAAGTGTTGGTATACTTTTCGCTAAGACTATGAAATCTATTCCTACCTATGAAGTGCAGTTTTTGGTCAAACATTTAATATGTATCACAATTGACGACAGCCTACAGATATAGTAGGTACTAGAGAATAAAAATATATTTAATTTGTTATTATCGAGCGACCGTTTGCGAAACCCATTTCTCGTATTCTCATGACTATGTGATGACGCAGTGGGTACATTACAATTTTTTAAATAAATGTTTATCAATTTCGAACACAAGAGCGCACGTTGCTGCAGTACTCGTAATACATTTTACCTAATTCGTTTAATTAAACTATATCCCGTTTGTTTGGCAGTACTTTACCACCAAGGCTATATTTGTTACGGGTTTATGGTTACTCAATCGGCTACAACGCCAATTAATTATGGTACAATATTAGATTCCTATTTAACGCTGCCTCGCCTATTATAGTACTTACTATATTATTATAAAATATAAGCAATTAACAGATACCGTAATTCGTTATTATTCTGCGACACTGTTTAATATCCAACAAGTTTGGATATTACACAGTATAAATGTATAATTTGTTCTATTGGTTTCGTTATAGCTTCGCCTTCGCAGTAGTAAATTCGGACGAAAACGATACATACGCCGTGGATAAAGTCAACGATTGACATAAAACGCCACTACCAAACTTATTTTTAGTAGTGCTAATGGACACTGGACACGCTAAAGTCTGAGAAGATAGTATACAATTTCAAGTTTAAATTTAATGAAAATAAAAATGGACTATTCGAAAAACCATAAAGTAAAGAATTAATGGGTCTTTAAAAATGTATGAAAATAGAATAATTATAAGTGACGAAAAATAAACTGTTGATGTGTATTATGTAACGATACTAATTAATAACGTAAATGAGAATTCGGAATGCCAATTCAAATAGAATAACGCTTAATTTTAAAACTGAAACCAATTTGTATTTATTTACCTACATTTAGATTTTGTTCCCTTTCATTTGGGAAACATTAGGATTTAGGACAAAATATTATGTTATAGACTATGGATTGTTAAGTTTAAGTAGTATTCATGAAACAATTAGTAACGAGTAACAACCAAATGCATTTAACTGTCTTTGACAGTTACAGCTTCTATACAATATTAAATAGGTCATTTTTATTCGTCACATTTTAAAAATTGAGAGTTAGAAACGGACTGTATATTCGTTTTACAATTTTGTCTAATTAAACAAATTATGGCATGCAAATTCTAATCTACAGCCGATCGGACTTAAAATAACTATAATATACACTTACACATCGTTAAAATAATCATGATGACGGATGATAATAATAAATTAAAAAGTTTTTAACGGCCAGGAACAATATATTTTATTTAGTCCAACGCTCAAACACAGTATTTGTATATAAATCGAATTAATGCTTTTAACGCAATGTTAGAAAAACATATTATGAGTAATATCTAGTAATTCAATTTTAAATTTTAGAATTTAAACAGCATAATACTATAGTATAGACGCCTATACTTTCTGTGCGTTATACTAATTTGGAAAATTATTTTTCACCGGCATGTTATTTTAAAATATCATAGTTAATTAACTTAATGTTAATCATCAGAAACACGTACATTTTGAAAGATAAATAAGAACTATTTAGTCATCCAAAAATAACTATAATAATATAATATACAATACAGGTACGACTGACACGAGTGAAAGCCTATTGTCAATACCTATCTCAACAGAATTTGTTTTAGAAGTAATTTTACCCAAAACGCTTGCTTGTGTGTAAAGCAAAACTCTACAATAGTCTATCCAACACAATACACAACAATTAATATAATTCATACTATAGATAATTATAGTACTTATTTCCAAACTTGTATGCATTGTATACATTACATAATATATGTGTGAATTTATATTCATAATCTAATTTTGTTTAATTATATACAGTGATAATGTGATATTATTTAAATATGTTATTATTTTTATCAAAGAATCAAATTATCTGACTACACACAATGTGTTATGCACATTTATATAATTAAAATTAAGAGTGTTAGGGTTATTAAACACCATGAAACTATCATGCAAAAATATTTATTTTTTTTCAAAATAATTTGAATATTAAATGAATACAAATTGTTATTAATTTAGTAGATAATAGTATTTTAAGTATACATTTGGTTACAGACATTAGCTTAAATATCTTAATGCATATAATATGTACACTACGTTTTTCATACATTTGTATTGTGTTTATAGTTTATACTATAGTAGTATTTATGGTCTCTTATGTTTAGAATTATATTAACAATAATAATTGAGAATTCCAAAATTACATATTGAGGTTCCTACAGATAATTAAATTTATTACAAAAACACACTCATTCTTCAAACTTGTAATAAAAACAGGTTAGATTCATTACTAATAAATATTGTAGTAGGTAATACATGTAATTCAGGAAAAAATATTTTTAAAAACTTGACTGTGTCATTAAAATGTCATCATTAATAATATTTCCTGAAATTACTACTTCCACATAGCCACATACACATATTATGTATTTTTTTATGTTAAAAATGTCAAATTAAAAATAATAGTGAGAATTGTGAGATACAGGAAGTTATAGGTAAGCTATAGTGGCAAATGACAGTAAAATTTAAATTTACAATGTAAATGCTATTAATATTGCACTTAAAACTGGAAGGTAGGTACTAGTTTTAACTGTTCGAGTTTTTTCTTCAAAAAACCACCACACAAGAAAATTGAAAATATATTTCTTAAAAATTATAACACTATAGATATAAATACATGCGTTGAAATGAGACAATTGAGACGGGTGCATTAAATTCCAATATTCATATGGCTGTATTCCTATCATAATCTATTGAAAATAAGTACTTTCCGAAGTTTCCCATCAGGTTTTTAATATTTACTTAATACAAATCGTTCAAACACAGATGGACAGTACCTCAAATAATAAAAAGAAATCAAAGTAGGCCTTTCTTAATTTCGTAAAAATAGTTTTAATACTACGCCAATGTCATAAAAATAAAGTGGTTTACCCATTGTGTCTTTTAAATCGGTCACTATGAACATAACATTTAATACAGATTGATTTATAAATAAAATTGTTAAAAATATATTTGTTTAACTATGATGTGTACAATTATATTTTGTAGGTGGTATTACTTTATATTATAAATTATTATTATTATGGCGTGAATAATATTATGTTATGTAGGATGACGTGTGTAGGTATAGATACTTGGAATGGGCGAAATATTTATACCGAATACCCTTCAAATAAAATACCTTTATTTATACGTTTAAAATAATACCTTTATTACCTAGTAATTAATAAACTAGATTATAATTTTTTTTTTTTTACAAGACACGTCATAATAACCTCATAGAATAAGGATACTACCAGAGTACCAGATAGTAAAATCCAGAGAATTCTGCTGTATCGCTGACGGTGTCAAGTGTATTTCGTCATTGAATAGGCAACGTAAAATTGAAGTGTTAAATTTTAATTCAATGACAATTCATTGCATACCAAAAACAATACTGAGTGGAGACGGTTCTTCATCCGCCTTATTACTATTAAACTAAAAAGTATAATTTATTTTATGTTAATATTATTATATAGTAATTTATTTTAAATGTATCTAATGTAAATAATGTAATAGGTTGAACTAATTTTTGACAAAAAAAACACATCACATATATGTCAATTGGTCCACCGACGTACCATAGAACGGTGATAATAGATTCATAGAATAAATATATAAAAAATAAGTTGAAATGTTTTGAAAATTGAATTTTGTATAGTAAATAACTATATACCTACGTAGTTTCAAAAAGTTTAAAATGTCTAACTAAAATATAGTTTTTAAGAAGTACAGCTTATGAGGAATCTTGTGGCTTGTATTGAAATTCTAAGCTGTTCTACTTATAAACAAAAATATTATTATACATAAGTAGAAAAAGTTGAAGAATATGAATGTCAATAAATAGCATAAAAATATCCAAAATACCTACTACGAAAATTAAATGATGCAAGTAAAGAAAATATTTTTATGAAAACTTCCTAAAGTCCTCACACTTCTTCATTTTCATTTGATTTTTGGACTAAGTACAACAAAAATCAAAATATTATGTTTTGTCTTAATCTTTTTCATGTTTCCAGATTTTTTTGAAAATTACAGCTCCAATTCGCTACAAAAAAACACTCAGGAAGTTGAAATTTGAAGCACTTTTTAAACTATAAAAGTGACTTCAGAGTTCAGGTACAAAAATAAAAACACACTGCAGTATTGAAAAATCAATGCATTTATCGCTCCTTTCAGAATCTAAAATCCACGGGCAATGGTAAATTTAATCTTTATACCTCTCTGTAACCTACCACACTTACATAAACAATAATATAATGTAGGTAATTGTAAAAAATGTTTTAATGATAGGTAGGTATAATGTATTTGTTAAAAATGTATTAATAAAAGAATTATACTTACAACTATGTAGTAAAAGTTAGGGTATAAACGTAAAAGTAGCCGCACTACAAAAATAATAATATATTATTATATCATCGACATTTGTATAGCTTTCACTTCTCTTTGGAAAGAATAATTAATTAGTAAGACCTTTAATTAAATAAGTATAATAATTATAACCGTTCATTTCAATACCTACCTATATTCTTTAACTCGAGAAATATCTAGAATATATCGTAGGTGCCTACAGTACGTAAAGTTGTTATTAACTTATGGGACTGACTGAATAATAGTAAACTATTAGTTAGGTGTACATATATTTAGCAAAATTATTTATACATACCTACAGTTACTACATAACACATCCTTAATAAATAATAATTATAAAGAAATTATTTTTATTCTTCGTAGGAAAATTATACACGGAAACTGAGTGCAGTGCGTACAAAGATATTTTTCGTTTCTTTAGTTTGCATTAGGCATTTATCACCTATGTGGCTATATTTATAAACTATTAAAGAAGCAACAATTTGAATTATTTTACTACTATAGGTATTGAAATTGTGTATCTACTAACTACTTATTTGTAGTAGGTAAGGTACCTATATTTAACGCATAATCAATTAATCACCTCATTACGATTTTAAAATTTTTTGAGTTCGTTTTTCATAATTCAGGTTTTATAAGTTATGTGCATTGTGCATATATTATAAAATAGCACGCTTATGTCGGGTTACACAAATCATTTAATGAATCAATAGTAAGCTAATGGTCAATTAATCAAGATTAAGTAGCCCAAGATTGGTCCATTACATTTTTAGTGAATCATTAAATTTAATAAATTGTGTATGCAACCAAGCAATAAAATATTAACCATCAAGTTTAGACATCAAATGAAATAAAGAAACAATCGGACCAAAATAGAGAATAGGTACAACATATATTCCACCATTTCCATTAATACGGTCCAATACCGCGATCCGGCCAAAAACTGGTTTTAACCGAACTGGTGGTAAACAGCAACCGACAGGAACAGAACTAAATATAAGTAAGACGTAATAGAATGATAATACAACAATAATAACAGGTGCCGTCAACACATTAGTCTGTAAATAAATTGTAAAATTACTTTATTGTGCATAATAATATAATATTATCCAACGCATACCCACCGTGGGAGTCCATACTTCACAGGGGGAGGTTAATTAACAAAATTTAAAAAAAAAAGCGTAAGTATCTATAGGTACGAGCAGAGCTCTCCGTGCACCTACCGTTAAACTCTTCGTATCCCCATTCGTCTGTCGTCATGATGTGTCCTGGTGGTGTACCTCCGTGGACGAAAAGCTACAAGACCTGAGAAATCGGTGAGCGGAAAGACTTGGAAAACCGTATGAAAACGATTTCCGGTATATTATGGTAATAGGTATTGTAACAGTAACCAAACTGCGTGTTCGTATCAAGGAATCGGTACGGTCCGGCGCGAACAAACAAAAACTGCCGGTCGCGGTCGTGGTCGCTATGCGAATGCGATTGACGCCGCCGGTCGTGGTCGCTTGTGCGAACGGAAAACTAGTTGGCGGCGATGTGCAGCTCAGTCGGCAGTCGTATTATAGCGGTCGTTAATAGGTAGGTACTATAGTCTATAGTAAGTGTGTTCTGCTGCAGCGATGAAATGCGTTTCGGACGGTCGGTGGGGGAAATCGCCGCACTCGCGTGAAGTATGTAGTGACGCAGGCGTGCGCGTGCGCGCGAATACGGGTAGGTCTGGTGCGCGTGTGTGCGAGTATTGTACGAGCCGGTTGCCGGCGCACACGGTTTTTTCTATACGATTTCACTCCTATTATATTATTATTATATATACAGTATTATACTATTATACGTGTTATAATGCAATATTGTTTATGTATTATATTGTTGTTGTTGTATACAACAGTACGTTATTATTACTATTTCATTGCCGTTGTCGTCGTCGTGTCGTGTCTGTGCACTCGCGTCTCTCCGGAGTGGGGGCGAAAACGCACGTGCTCCCCGGCCCCCCGCGGCCCGCCCCCATGGCGACGCATCGCTCGCCGGCCGGTGGGCGCATGCGTCCGACGGCGCCGTTTGAAGGGTGAGAGCTTTTTCGTCGCTCGCCAAGGGATCGAAGAATTCGGGACCGCATACAAAGGCACAAAGCGCTTACAAACACTCCGTTTGGTATTCGACGGTGTGTATGTGTGTTGTACGCGACTACAACAGTATGTTCTGATGTCCATAATAACGACGTTTGTCTATAACATAATACGATTATTATAATATACATATACGCGTAACAATACGCTGATGCAGCCTGTAGGGGACAGCTGCGAAATAATCGTCGTAACTTGTACACTGTATCTGTATGGTGTAGATTTTAGAAGGTTTATGATATGACCAGCACTTGGGTAATAAGATTTACTGCAGCGCCGGGTCGTTTAAATCGTACCGTAGTATCGTATTCTCCGAAAACGCGTCGTTGACCTACGAACGCTTGATTTATACCCTACAGACTGCTGTCGTCCGCAATTACAACTATAGCTTTAATACTTATACCTAAATGGCTAAATGTACATAGTATGACGACCGATCGAACACGCTAGCGATTCAATGGTATATAAATTGACCTAGATAGTGACGCGTCGTCTCGTCTTACATATTATTACAATTTCAACAATTAATGAAATCTATAAAAATAAGATTAGGTCAATAGTATTAAATTATTGAAATTGGAAGATATTTAGTAATGTGGTTGCCAAAACTAACCAAAAAACGGTAAAAGATAATATGTAATATGTTTTACAAAGTTTTGATTTTGATATATAATTTGAACACCATAACGAAAAATTAAGTTAGTTAGAATATTTAACCTACGTTATATTTTGATTACTATAAAACCAGCATTAAGCTTTACTGCTTTAGCCTTTAGGTACGCCTGCAGTCTTAGGAAATAATAAATTTTATATCAGTGTAATGAACTTCAACTCCGAGTCTTAAAAACAAATGTCAAATAGTAATAACCACATTTCTAAGCAAATTATATTCAATGCAGCCCGATGCAATTATAGTGAGATATTTATTTACACAATATATAAAATGATCTTAACATAAGTACTGCTGGATAACCCACTAATGGTCCAGATGCCTACATGGCTACATCCATAATACTTCTTATCTGAAAACAAAATCAATTTATTTTCATAAATATAGCCGTAAGCGGTAAGCCTTATTCTATTCTGTGGTGTAGGTGACTTTAGCAATGATATTTTACATTTGAAATAAACTGTACAGATATACAGTGAATAATTTGTATATTTTTATATTTATCACTTGAAGTGAACGTCTAACGTCGACTGTCGAGTTATATTTGTGTATCAAATCATCTAATTTCTAAATGTTTGCGCTATAAATTGGTAAAATTAAATTAACTATGTTAAAAATGATTTTTTTAGTGTATTACGCGCAGTCTTCAGTTTTTATAATAATGGTAAGCTATTTTTACTGTCAATAATAATTGAAAATTTAGAACATTTTTCATGGCCTACAATACTTTCTTGACTTTAGAATAATATAATGTAATAATAATTATTAAGATACCTACATATTATTTGAAAATAATTTGATTGCGACATAATATATGACTTACCAAAAACTTATAATATAACTTAAAATCTTATAATTTATTTCTATACTATTATATAAAATGGTAAGGGTTTTCTTGGACCACGCTAACCGAGAAAACTACTGAACCGATTTGGCTGAAATTTTTTACTGTCATACTTGACAGTCTGCTGGAGGTCATAGTACCACTTTTGTTTAGAAAAGGGCGAAGCTGTGACGGGTCGGCTAGTAAATTATAAGATTTTAAGTTATATTATAAGTTTTTGGTAAGTCATA